>JBBPQD010000078.1:0-21512 GCA_038092355.1 Caloboletus inedulis
GCAATCGCCGAAACTTACGGAAAGGTGGCTGGGCCCCTATAAAATCAAAAAAGTAATTAACGACAACGCCGTGGAGCTTCTGCTCCCACGGTCTATGAAAATACACCCCGTCGTGAATGTATCATGCATCAAGCCTTATAAGGAACGGCTACTGGGCCAACGGGCCGAGAAGCCAGGGGCAATGGTAGTGACCGATGAGGGTGACGAAGATCGTACTTGGGAACCTGAATCTAATTTAAAACGGTCACATGATGTGATCAATGATTTCTATTTATTAAAGCCGAACGCCCCGTGAAAGATGCGGATATTACGAGCGGACTTTGAATCCCTCTTCAAGCCTTATGAGAATCTTTGTGATTCGGGCCCCTGTTGGTCTCGCCTGGAAGTCGAGCCATAGGAGGGGGGTAATGTTACAGATATATATTATTTTCTTTCTTTTCTTCATTTATTTCTACGTGCAACAGCACTTAGTAAAGGATCCCCTAAGTTAACGGATCACGTGATTAAGTCACGTGAGTGGTCATGTGAGTAACGAGGCTGCTGTGCGCCCTTCTCACAACCATGATGTGATGTTGTAGCTGAAGCCGTGCTCGCTCCACACACACGTGTATTTAATTACCATCGACCCTGAGACCCTGGAGGTTCTCTTCCATTTTTCATTTCGCTTAAATTATCTCTGCATGCTTCTCTTCCATATTAGAAGACTCATGGACAACGCATGCTACACTTCTTATTTAATTACCGCTTACATTAAAACCTTCGTAATAGGGTTTCGCATCAGTCAGCAGCGCCTCATGGCTGCTTAGTCATACGTAGTCAGTAGTATATAAGTTGAATGAATGCCAACGAAGAACTCCAGTCTAGTTCTTCTTGGGATTCCCCTAGTCTTCCTAGTCTCTATTAAGTCGATGTTCGAGTGGTAACGACCTAGTCTTTATTAGATTAGGGTTGCCAACAACAAGGATATCAGCATAATTTCAGCATCAGTGTTGGAAGTGACACTATCTGTTATGATTCGCTTGCCCCTATTCTTTTTCCTTACCATGCTTACACCTTTCTCTATGATACACGTACCTTGCCGTTCGAGCCCCGCAAGGTACCCTTCTTTTTCTCCTTGATTTCTCATCGTTCCGTGACGTTCTGTCATGTTCCTCGTCTTTGTATTATAAATCCTTCCTTCATATTCTTTCACGTTCTGTTTTCCCACTTAGTCATCGTTCCATGCGATTCCATCGCATTCTCTTTGCTTACTTAATCTTCGGACTAAGGCTCTATATAAACTTCGCGTCCCCTACGATGTAACCCTAGCTTAGACCTACTTGAGCTATCCACATCGTTTCTTCCTCTCGTCTGAATCTCCCTAAAAGTCCTCGTCCTACTTCTGAGTGGACGCCGCTTCCGTCTTGAAGCTCCTTAGAACCTCTAAACCTTTGAACCCTTGCCTAGGAACGCGCCTAGGGCAAGCCCCCTCGTCCTACTCGTCAACGTCGTCAAGTAAACTCTGAACCTTTGATTCCTTGTCATACTCTTCAACATTGTCGAGTACTCCTTGAACCTTCGAACTACCTTCTCAAGTCTACGTCTATCCCTACCCAGGGGTAGTCGTAACACTATCCAGTGCTTCTCTTGCCCTCTTTGGGGGCATGGGTGCTCTATTGGGTGACTTTGCCCTGTGTTTTCTTGGTGCCACCACAAGCTTGTCCTCGACAGCCACCTTTGCCTTGTCTGTCATCTTCGAAACACATTTTGCAGCTGCTGCCAAACTGCAGGGATTTTTCACCATCATGTTAGAGAAAGATGCACTGTAGGTTGCAAATTGGATGATGGAAATTTTTGTCATTGAGTATCACTCATCCTATTAGAGTTTGACAGGTGCTCATATGCTATGCATTTCAGTTGTTACTGTAGAATGTAGAATGTTATATATGATTTGATTGAAATGTAAGTAAACTCACAGCCTGGGTATGGATTGGGTCACAGGTGTGCAAGTGGCATACCTGCATCCATACCCGAGATGTACCCACACCCCGCACCCACACAGGTTACCCAAACCCATGAGATTCCCTAATTCCCTACACCTATTGACAACCCACTCATATCCAATTAGGCCATTGGCCTCGAGCTTATGAAATGACACTAATTCATCTTGAAGCTTGTAGTGTACCATCAGTTGCTCTCAGTATATCGAATACAATAGGTTCTTGTTCATGTTCATTCAGGGGCAAGTCTGAGAATAAAGATTGTGCTGAAGTAGACCACAATACTGTTCCATGAAGAAAGTCCACATACTCCAAACTAGTCCACAGTCCTGGATACCCTGTGATAAATGAAGGAGACCATGAATGGTCAATGTGCATGTGGACAGGCATTCTGCTCAATATTGGTAATACATAGTATCTATAGATTGTGATGTTAGCTGAATGACACTTTCACTGAAATCACATTCAACTTACTTCTCGTAGTTCCCAACCCATTCAATGAGGCACCTTTCAATATCATCAACCTCTTCATTTGTAATCTCAAACTGAAGAGTAGTCTTCATGATGTTTCCAAGCTCGCACATGTGGTCATAGTATTTTTTGTTGATGAAGCAGTTTTCCAGGAGCTTCAGAGCCAGATGAATATACCAAAAGCACCATGATTCCACTGTGAACAGCAAGCGGTTGGAAGTAATATTGCTGAGAACACATACAAATGGTATAGGGATATGTTGGACCACCGCCGCTGGTTTATTTTCTTTTCTGATTAATTATCTCCTATTTATGAAGACTTATAGGGTAGCACTTACTACGAGTGCAAGCAGTTGCAAGAGAACAGTAGGATTTGTCTAGTAGCTCTGTAGAGTGTAGGGAATACTCCAAGAGGACAAGACTAGTGTCCTCTAGAGCTGGGGGTGTCCCTTATATACTATTCTACTGTGTACAGGTGTGTACTAGGGATTTAATGATATGTTATGTTACATGAGGTTCTAGCAAGGCATGCATGAGGATAACATGTGTATCAGTACAGCCATACATGAGGTAGAGGGGAGGTAGGCAGTGTACATGTGCAAGTCATGAGGCGAGCATGTGTTGGGGCAGCACACCATGCATGATTGGTGAGGTGCACATAAGGTGATCTAGGCTGCACATGTAGGAGTCATGTAGAAGGCATGTAGAAAGCATGGTAGACATGAGGATACCATGAGGCAAAGGTCTAGATCATAGTAGGGACTTGAGCATTAGCTGGCTCGCATGATAGGGGCCAATAGATAGGGGCTAAATGTGAAAGTACCTCTAGAAATTCAGGAAAAATAGGGAAAAATAAGGGAAAAATAATATGGTCTGTAACAGATCAAGTTGATATCATGCAAACTGCAACCTCCATCAAATATAAAATGCGCACAGCAGCCTCGTTACTCACATGACCACTCACGTGACCTAATCACGTGATCCGTTAACTTAGGGGATCCTTTACTAAGTGCTGTTGCACGTAGAAATAAAATGAAAAGAAAAAGAAGATAATATATATTTGTAACACTACCCCCCTCCTATGGCTTGACTTCCAGGCGAGACCAACAGGGGCCTGAATCGCAAAGATTCTCGTAAGGCTTGAAGAGGGACTCAAAGTCCGCTTGCAATATCCGCATCTTCCGCGGGGCGTTCGGCTTTAATAAATAGAAATCATTGATCACATCACGTGATCGTTTTAAATTAGATTCAGGTTCCCAAGTACGATCTTCGTCTTGGTAACCCTTCCAGTGCACCAGGAATTCTAGCTTCCCACGTTTTAAGCGAGAATCGACTATGTAATCGACCTCAAATTCTTCGTCACCCTCGTCGGTCACTACCATTGCCCCTGGCTTCTTGGCCCGTTGGCCCGGTAGCTGTTCCTTATAAGGCTTGATGCGTGATACGTTCACGAGTGTTCTCTTCTGCACTCTCCTCTCACCTCCTCTCCTATACCAGATACTTCTCTTCCATCAACTGTAGTTCTTGCCTCTCGCTACATCCCTCTGCCTGCACAACTGTTTATGCTGGACAACATCGCCTCCAATGTTCACAAAATTAACAGAAACCAATTGGTAGATGCCATCATCGAGCACCCACCAGGCTCCATCATCAAATACCCCCAGACTGGTGCATTTGAGGGTCAGGCCATTGCCCATGTCTTCACCATTGATCCTGTCAACTTTGACCACCTAAAATCAACTTTTCAGTATTTTATGGGTGGTAACAGCAGTTGACCCACTTGGTGTGGCCTTTTGCATGATCATGAGGGTCAGCCTGTCCTCTGCAATCGTCTGAAGTCATCATGTAAAGCCATTTCACTCACCTTCCCTCATGTTTTTTAAGCTAATTCTTCTAAACTATAGGTCAAGGTCTGAAGGTTTGCTCTGCACAACCCACCAATGCCATTGCAATGTCTCACTTGTACATATATCAGTCAGGTGAATGTCCATGACCTCATCACTCTGTCACTTTTCTCTTAGACCAACTCTGCAAAAGCCAAGGTCTTCATGAAGACCCTTGCACTATTCTGTGCATTGAGTGAGCATGGCTGCTCCTTTTGGCTGCATCCAGGTAGCTCTGAGTCCACTGAACTGTCAGTGTTGGGAGATTGTCATGAATTGCACATTGGATCTGACACCAACACCAACACCGACTTTGAATTGGAATTGGGATCAGAAGTTCACACTGACACTACTGCAAATGGAGTAGATCCTGCGTGGCCAGCCAGGCCTACCACATCCATACAAGTTAGCAGTCATTGGGGGTGATGGCAACCCAATAGCAATGAGGTGTGCAAGGGCAAGCTGATCATGTGATGTGACAGCTTTAATTGCCATTTCATTTGGTAAAATTTTGATTGCTGCACCTGAGTTCTACAACTGATGCTGTTGTAGTTGTATATACCACAACCAAAATCAGTGGTCTCATTTAATCCTGTGCAACTTGCAGGAATTTGATATTGACTATCTACAGGCCCTCCTAGAGAATGACATGGATGTTATCGCAAAGCACAAGATCATAGCAATGCATAATGGTTATGGTCCACTCATTCCATGCTCATTCATTGCATCACCATCAGAACAGAAACAACTTTTTTGTAAGCTTTTTCTGAAAATTTTCTTCCTTTGTGCTAACAGGATACTATGCTGTCAGCTCATTGGCATTGTTATGCAGACGGCACACTAACCCAAGGAACTCTGGTTCAGAAGTTAAAATGCACATCAACCTTTTATATATATGTTTCCCAGGACCTTGTTGCATGCCCCCAAGTTGTTGTTGTTTGTTGTAGTCCACATTCACATCCCCCACCAGCTCTGATCACAACACCAACATCTCTTGTTGTTGTTTTGGGCCAGCTACTACATGATATGCAATGGCGCCTTGCAGATGCAACACCACACCATATCATCCTTGACTCTGGCTTCATGCAAGGGTTACAGTGAGAACTCAGGAGTGGTTCAGATCAGTCCCCAAGCCTTTTGGACCTCTATCCTTCACTCACCAATCTTGACCACCTCCGTCAGCTCATCAATACCATTTGCCTTCATGAGTTTCCAAGTGGTACATGGTTTGAAGGTCAGTTTTCATATTCTTTCGTGATTTTTCCTTGTTCTTATTATGAGTATTTCTAAGCTATCAAGCTCCTGATAAATAATGATTATAATCAACCTCGTCGTTATGTTTGTTGTGCTGAGATCTACAAGCTGTCGGATGGCAGTGACTTTTGGCTTATCATTTGCATGTTGCTTACAATGTCACTTCATCTTGTGCAAGCGACACAAATATCCATTGATATATCATTTAAATGTGTTCATGGATGGCAAGAGTTTGAAATTGAGAGCTGGGACAATCAGTATATGAGATGTAAGTGCATGATAATCATGTTTTAATCTGTTCTAATGTGCCTCCCAGCCTTCATTAGTGCTAGGGCTTTCATGATGTCACAGTCCGCCAAGGCACATTTCATATTATTTCACCGCATCTTTGAGATCACTGAAGCTGACACAGGCATGACAGTCACATTTCATCATATTGATGGTGTAAGATTTGAATCAGTGGTTGCCGATGGGCATAAAGGCCAGGGTCTTGGTAATCATAAATCTCTTCCTAATTCAAGTGTTCTAATACCTCGCCAGAGCTGGGAATGTTCTGTGTGTATTTCTGTCATGGAATTCCAACACCATGTAGATATGAATCACATCACAGACTTTGTGATTTGGATCCTTATGACCATCTTCGGTGTATATACTGGATTTGCACAGTTCACTTTCGCCACAATGCATTCAAACTACACAGGAGTGTTACATCTTGTGTATATAGTGCCATGCTCAGCCTATCATCCTTTGAGCCTCACCTTGATTGTGAACAGACACTTAGAATAATCTGAGGAGGTGGCAGGAAGGCAAAGGGTGCGTGATTGAAGTTCAAACATTCATCTACAAGTGAAATATAACATCCATTCTAGCATGGCTCAAGGACAAGGTAGAGGGTACAAAGTTTGCCCTCCCTGCAATCTATTTTCTGAAGAGTCTAATGCCAGCTGAATTTTGGAGAGCCTGTCCAACCATGACAAACAGCAATGAGCAGGTGCATCACAGCATAAATCATGATGGGATCAACCTTACCTTACTCAGTGGGATCATGCATGGTCAGGAGTATGATGAGCACACTGCCAAAAGTATCAGCATTCACGAAGTGTATGGGATTAACAATCACAATAGAGGGTCTACCCAC
Source organism: Caloboletus inedulis (assembly GCA_038092355.1). Taxonomy (NCBI): domain Eukaryota; kingdom Fungi; phylum Basidiomycota; class Agaricomycetes; order Boletales; family Boletaceae; genus Caloboletus; species Caloboletus inedulis. Next base: position 6,726 of record JBBPQD010000078.1, read on the forward strand.
ATACAATGTACTTTATGTTCTGAAATATGACTTGGTCAGTCACAATGTGATATTATTGATTTAAAGACTTACACACAATTTAGCACTTGCTCAGCACAAATGACAGGAAAAGACAAGCCCCATTACATTGTCTAACACCAACTTATCAACTATCCATGAAGCCAATGAACATATTGCTGCCAACACTTCAGAACCATCCTTCAAACTTGTTAGTACCGTTCCTATACACAATACTAGTACATATACTCACCTGCATAACTCAACAACCCACAGCCTAAAGCATCAGCACTGAACACAATGTTACCCAATACTCCAGCTTCAGCATCCATCAGCTCCTACAGCACCCTAGCTGGTGCTATGGATTTCTCATTAGTATGAACCTCAGACATACAAACATACCAGCCACATACATATTACAACATCGCCCAAACACCTAGCAAAAAGGGATCAGACTATGCATTGATCAATACTCAAAGCAATACTCATACAAGCGAATGGAAAATCTCATCATATAGTGAACTTGCAGGCACACTCAGAGGCTAACACGAAATACAATAGATTTTATTAAGACTATAGACACAATGAGCATAAAGAAAAACCTTCACTATACTGCATGAAGTTGATGAGCACAGAAGTTGACAAGAAGAGACAAGAAGACTAACAACAGGAGGGGACAGGGCAATAAAGGGATGGGGCAACAAAGGTATGGGGCAGCAAGGGGACAGGGTAGCAAGAGGATGGAACAACAGGCAGTGCAAAATGTGGCAAAGGCACTTCATAGACAACAGAAATGGTGGGGGGAAAATAGTGGTCAGTAAAAGACAGCCAGGTTCTTATAGCAAAAAAAAAAAAAAGACACATAGTCAGAACATAAGCTGGAATGATCCAAAAGACTCCTCAAAGCAGTTTCTGGGGGGCCTTCCCTGTGAATTGTTGAAGGCTGTTCAGACTCTGTTAGCCAACACATTGTAATGCTTTTGGCAGGTAACAGCGGACTATAAACTCATGCAATATAGCCTGCCAATCTTTAAATCTGCATAGCATTAGATCTCCAATATCTGGCACAGCCTCTATGACTCATATTGACTCATATTGACTCATACTGACTTATACAGACTCAGAATGACTCAGAAATTCCCTGAATGGCAAGTATATATGTAGCCTTATCTTTTGTGTATAAAAGGAGCTCATTCCTGGGCTCAAAAGGAGAGAGGATCTAAGAAGAAGATCAATAAACATCTAACTTTTAGATTACTTCCTAAGTGCTCTAGAGGACAGTAGCTGCTTACCTGATCAAGAGAATCAGGGGCCTATTTCCTTTCAGTAGTTATCTACCACTATTCTGACTAGCCAAGAAGGCTGTAGAGTAGAGTGGTGAAAAACACTAATAGAGCTTTACCAGAAAACTAGCTAACAGAGATTAGCAAGGAGATTACTAGAGTCTTTCTGTTTTCTACCCAGCTTGAGTTACCTTTCATTAGCTAGATCAATATAAGTGGACATTAGTATCCCATTGACTAGGGTATGAAGCAAGCTCACTCATTTGGCCAAGGCCTCATCTTTGCTGTCAAGCACAACTACTACCAGTACTATGCTACTGAGCTAGTAATCCCTTTTCACCTTCCACTTCATACAACCCAACTGTTGCATTTTGAAACTAATGCCCTTAGGAGAAGGTAATTAAATAACCACCTGATAGACATCACTTTGTGATTGACATCAGGAAGAACACCCACATTACTGAGCTGATTGTATTCTTGTTTACTAACCCTTTGACTGCCTATTATTTAGACAGTGACAATCCACTAACCATGGTCAAAAGAAATCTATTTGGTAGAACAGAGAGAAATAAATCAGTTGACTACTTTCTCTGGAATCATCTTAGAATGTTTGAGAGAAGACACCATCACCATCTTCACTAAAGGCTATCAACCATTAAACCATGATCATAAGTTGATTGGAACATATGAAAAATGAAAAAAACCTACCAGAGTGGTGGTTGATTATCTCTGATTTCATATCTGAGGCCCAGGTGATCAAGGCAATACTTTTTGACTCAGATAATGCAATTTGATCGAGTAGGCCATGGTTGGCGGCACAAGTGTAATGCCGCTGGCGTTCAGTACAGCTTAGCAGCTTGCCACAACTTGACTTACACCAGCACTGTTTCTTGGGATGCTTTTCCTTCTATAGGTAGTGTCCCATGATGTGGCTTGGGCTAGTGTTACAACTCTCTTGGCCCCTATCCTTTTTCTTTACTATGCTTACCTTTCTCTCCTATGACATGTACCTCACTGTTCAAGCCCCACTGGGTACCTTTTCTTTTCCTCTTGATTTCTCATTATTCCATGATGTTCCCTCACGTTCTACGCCTTTGTATTACCAATACTTCTTCCATGTTCTCTCTTGTTCTTTTCTTCGCTTACTTATCATTCTATGTGATTCCATCACATTCCTTTTCATTACTTAATCTTTGGACACAGGCTCTATATAAACCCTCGCCTCCCAACAATGTATATATTCCTTAGCTTAGATCTACTTGAGCTATCAACATCGTTTCCTCCCTTCCCTCAGAATTCTCCCTAAGTCTCTGTCCTACTTGCGAGTGGATGTTGCTTCTGTTCTGAAGCCACTTTGAACCATTGAACTTTGAATCCTTGCCTAGGAACACACCTAGGACAAGTACTCTTCACTCAACTCTTCAATGCCGTAGAGTCGTCCTCAAACCCTAGACCCCCCCCCCCCTTTGAGTCTATGCCTATCCTTATCCAGGGTAGTCATAACAGCCAGCTTGCTTACCTGCTGGCATTTTTCACGCTCGATGGCAAAGACCAAGAAGGAGACTAATCAGCTCTGGAGATGTATACAAGATCCCACGTTCAATCCATCTGAGGAACTTGAATTCTCACTTGACCATGAATGTAATCTCATCAAAAAGTACCTACAAGATGACTCAAATACTTTCCAGTTGCAACACGGGTGGATCAGCACCTCATTTGATTTTCCCCTGGTTAAAGAAGGGATCAAGTATGCATCTGAAACAGACCACTTCAGGCAGCACTTTTTTCAAACTCTGATGGTCTTACAGACCCATTTTCCTTGTAGGCAGTAATAGGTCTCTTAGACTACACCTCTTGCAGGCCTCACATAGCCAAAATAGAACAGGCCTCATCCGAGCACCATTCAAACTTCATCAGTACTTTGCATTCACGCATCTCATGGGCCTTGCATGGCAGAAATAAAACAGGCCTCATCCAGGCCCAATTCGAACCTTGTCAGTACTTCATGTCCAACCTCCTCAAATCCATCTGGTGCCATTCAAGAATCCATCCAAACATTGTTGGTACCTTATGCTCAATCCCCTCAAATCCATCCTGCCTCACTTGGGCCTTGTGCGTGCCTCATTCAAATTTATGTTTTCTATTAATTCAGGTATGTTTGTTTTCCCTGATTCCTTTCTTTCTCATCATTGTTCTTGCTCATCAATGGCTCCAAGACCAGGCACTCGATGTGCGCAGATAACCTTGGAAGGGCTTGGAAAGCACTTTGAGAGCCCCCGGTGCCCTAGAGACAAACAGAAAACCCAATGATATGTCAAAATCGCTGGCCATTCTGCCAAACATCACTGCTTGGCAACTTGCCTTGAACAGCTTCACTCTGAGGTCCCACCTTCACCTTCTTCTGTTGATACCTTTACTGACCAATTCAATGAGGAGCTCACATATGAAAATCACATTGATTCAAGTGATCAAGACTTTATTCCGAGTGATGGTGAATCTTACCAAGTTGTTGATTACACTCAGCTGCTGGAAGCAACTTCAGAGGCTCAACCTTCAGCACGCAAGTGTGTCCTTCCTGATATCTCTGCTGAACGTTTATGTTGCAACTGGAAAACCATCATTCTGACTTTGGTAAAGTCATACCTTCACTACATCTCTCAGATGCTTGGCAAGCCTCTCCCCCCATTTTCATCAGTTATCACTCTTTGCAGTCGATCTCAATGCACACAAAAACCTGTCAATATTTTATGTCTTCTGTTTGATTATAAGTTTCTTTGATATTTTGGAACATATACCTGATCATATCAGATTTTACCCCCATCCAAGTGATGAGCTGTGAATGTGCAACACCTCCTCAAATCCTTGTTCACTTTGGTTTCTTCCCTACCGCCCCTTCATAGCCTCATATGGCTGTTTCCATCAATTTACTGGCATTCTACCATGCTCTTTTGGAGCGATCATGTGACACCATCAACACCCTTGCAACAGTGTTGCATATGCACTATATTCAGCAGGGATTTCACATGGTGAACAACAATGTAAGTCAATATTTACAGATAATGTATGCTGTCTGATTATCATACAGCAGGAACCTGTACAGGAACCTTTCTGGAGCAGCCTCACATTGGCTGTGCAGTGGTATGACGTCCTCCAAGTCCAAGTTGAGCAGCAGGTGGAGGCCTCCCTCCAGATTTGCTGAGATTGCATCAAGGCCTTCAAAGCTGTTTGGAGTGCTCCGTTGACACACCATGTTTTTACATCCACTGTTACTCCAGCCTGCTCATCTGCCACTCCCACAGCACCATCTCTGAGTTGGCCATCAGTTGATGCACTGTTCCAAGGTGCCCTCATCACCTCCACCCCAGCTTCACTTTCCCCCTCTGAGATGCCCGTAATTCCCACAAGCTGCATGCCAATCCTTATTCAATGTTGTCCTGCATGTTTCGGTGGAACTGTTTTTGGCAAGTCCCTTGCTGCAGGAGGGGACATTCATGTGTCCACTGATGGAAACTTCCATCACTGGCATCGTCGCTCTGCTGGTGACTGCCCACCTTTCTACAATCCAGCTTACTTTCTTCCCAAAAGTCAGGTAGATGCGATGGGTCACCACATTGAGAGGGAACGCAAGAAACAGAAGACATCAATGGAAAGCTTCAATGACACCAGGCTCATGGTCCTCATATGTTGCCATGACATTCCCCTGTTCTTTGCCAACATTGACACTCCCAGAGAGTAACAAAAATATCCACTCGCCCTCATTAATCATCTCATCTCACTTCTGCTGTCCCATGCCACTGGTGTGATCTTATACGATGTAGGATGCGTCTTGGACAGGACTCTCTCTCTGGTGAGTGCCTTACAAAATACGAGTGTGTTTACAACCTCATTCAGCCTTAATAGTACAACATACTACCTCAAAATGTTGTGTCTTGTCTTTGTTTTGCTACTACAGCCATGCATGCCTATGGTCACGAATGGGCATGTCAACTGTTACGACTACCCTGGATAAGAATAGGCGTAGACTCGAAAAGGTTCAAAGGTTCAAGGATAACTCTACAGTGTTGAAGAGTCGAACAAGAGGTACTTGTCCTAGGCACATTCCTAGGCAAGGGTTCAAAGTTCAAAGGTTCAAAGGAGCTTCAGAACAGAAGCAGCGTCCACTTGCAAGTAGGACAGAGACTTAGGGAGAATTCCGAGAGGAGGGAGGGATCAATGTTGATAGCTCGAGTAGGTCTAAGCTAAGGTACATCATAGGGAAGGGTGAGGTTTATATAGACCCTGAGTCCGAAGATTAAGTAAACAAAAGAATGCAATGAAATCACATAGAATGATGACTAAGTGGAAAAAGGAATGCGATAGAATAACATGGAACAAAGGTTAGATAATCAAAAGAATACTAAAGAACAAGGGAGAAGTATTAGTAATACAGTGGCGAGGAAGGCGATGGAATATTGCAGAATGATGAGTAATGAAGAAGAAAAGAAAAGCGCTAGGCGGGGGTCAAACAGCAAAGTGCGTGTAGCAGAGGTAAAGGTAAGCATAGTGAAGGAAAAGAATAGGGGTACTGGCAAAACATAACATCAACTGGTCTTCAATCCGCAGTTAACTGATGGCCTGGGACTATCAGATGGTGAAGGGACTGAGCACCTTTGGTCTCGCATGATCAAACTCATTGGGATTGAACAATCTTCCTCTGTGAAATCCTGGTATGGTGCTCTTGAAATCATCACTAACCTACTTTCATAGCAACAACGCTGTGTTTGGTTGATTGATCGCAATGCCACTGCAGTTGGCAATGAGATGTGAATAGATCTTGGTGACTGGATTAATTGTCGCCTTTGCTGTGGTGTACGAGACCAAGGAAAAGCAGTCTCCAACAACATCATACAATGTGGCATCCCAGTTGAAGATCTCCATGAGCAATGAGCTTCTCAAAAGAAGGCCCAACTTTCTGTTTGAGCTCGTAGGTGCTCAATTAATTAAATTATGATCTAACACATCTTTTATTAGATGCTCCCACGTGCCTCAAGAAGGAGCTTGATACTATCTTGGCACTTCAAGCTGACATTGATAATGCCAATCAAGCAATCCAAGCTGCAAAGATCACAATGGAAAAGCAAGAGCTTTCTGATGATACAATGGGGGCAATGAAGAGTTTGGAGCATACTCATGATCAGTTGATGTTGAAGGTAGACACACTTTATGCATTGTGGGCAACAAGTTCCCAGAACTTCAAGATATCAACCTGGACTTCATCTGGACCCTACTCCTTCCTCACGACTTGAAGATTAACATACATAAATGGCAATAGGAAGCTTCTTTGAGTGGGACAAACTGGACTGGGCCATCAGAGGGGCGCAGAAAACACTTGGTATGTTGAGTCAAATCATGTAGTCTATTCTCATTTTCCCTAGGTATGAAGCTCCATCAACAGACACACAAGGCTATCGCCAAGTGCCAACCCACCCTGATGAGTGCCATCTGCACAAATTTAATATCTACTGTTGACAGCTTGAAGAACTGTATGATCCTTTATGGTCAATCCCACTTTCCACCCCTCTGCCTACGAAATTAAATGACCTTTGCAATGATCAGTCATTGATGGAGGATATCTGGATCGCTCCATCCGTTGGCCACATTCTGTGCTGGATGAAAGACAAAGATGTCCATGTAGGTATTTGGGCAATGCTCAAATGTGATGAATGCTTAGAAGAACAGCAGCGACTTGGCATGGAGGCCGACAATCTTTGTTGCTGGTTCAGTAATGAACTCGTGATGGTTGAGCTTGCACTTAGGACCCCAGGAAGTATGTATTTCACTAAATACATTTTTTATGACTAACTTCCTTTTCAGACGAGGCCTTCTACCTTGGCCTGCAGCAACACTGTGAGCAACTATTGATACTCCCTCCACGTTGGTCAAGTTCATTGGCATCAAGGGCCCGATTTGATATGCACATCAAGGACACCACTCAAATGGCAATTGAGCTGTCTGGCAGGATGCCCAAGATATCGCTGCATTGGGTCAATCTGACCACCTTCAAAGCTCCACCTGATGAAGAACAAACAGAGGTCTGCACTGCTGAAAAGGCACCTGTGACAATAGATCCAGATCAGGCGATCTGGGTTGATTATCTCACAGCAGAACAATCTGATCTCCATGACAAGGATGCTGACGATCACAAGGATGAGGTGAACATTCCATCTATTTGAATCATATGGGACCTGCCAATGGTACATACATATTTCTCTTATGGAAGTAAGGCAAAAGCTGATCTGGACTAGGACTTGAGGGTTGATATGACACTGATCCTGCCATCAACCCAGATTGACACAGAGACAAAAAGACCATGCGCCCCGAGGGATGGATTACACTACATTACATTTGAATCTCCAGATGTCATGATGCTCGCATCTCCCACATCATATGTCAATGACATTTGTATCAATGGTTGTATTCCTATTCTCTTTACAGCCCTCAGAGTTTGGGATGAGCACCCATGTGTGGTCTTCTCGACGTTTGATCTACCACACACGAACTTTGATGACAAGAACCCTTGGGGAGTCACTCAGCACACAAAGTTCTGGACTAAAAATGTTTGGATCATCCCCATCCACCAGCCTTCCTGTGCTCACTGGGTTTTGTGTGTGGCTTGCATTACTTGTTGTGAGCTGCACTTCTCTGATAGCCTTGCTGAACAGGCACCTTGGCATGCAGACATTGATGTACTTTCTACTTCATATGTCCTTCATCCATTGCTAACTACCTTACAGAACATCATAAAGCTCATATTTCAACTCTCGAGTATTGCAAAGAGGAACCATTCTGATACCCAGCTTGACTTTGGACATGAGACATGGACTGCACATCACACTCTTGTCAGTCCCATCCCTCATGATTACCCTTGCACCATGCTTATTTTAGAAGATTGAGGCCTTGCAGACAAATGGACATGATTGTGGAATCTGGGTGTTGGCAAGTGTGGCTGTGATATTGTGGGGTTTTGATGCAACAGGGCTCAGAGAGTCTGATATTCCTGCTTTCTGACACTATCTATATTCATGCATGCTAGCCTTCACTCTCAACTAAGTAGTCCGTCATATGAATTTTCATGATCAATATGGTTGCAATCTAAGAGTTGACCTTTCATGTGATAACTCACGAACATTGAGAAGCACTGAACAATGGAGCACAATGACAAAGGGTTTGCAGTATATTTACAACATAGGAAGGAAATCTGAAGGGTAATCATCATCACCTCATCCCAACAAGGCTGTAATGTAAGCAATTGAAAGTGGGCCTGAGACTCCTGGTTTTTTGACGAAGGAAATATGCAGTGATTATACATCGTCAGTGTTATTTGTGAAAGTGCCTCTTGACAATGATAGCTGGAAAATTAGTCCCCATGAAATGCTGACACTGACTTTATCCCGTCCTCGATAAAACAATGATTCTCCATCCTGCTTGCATCCTCTGAGACAGAATGTGCATTCACACGGAATTGCTACCCTGGATATAAGTCAGGTGACAGCAAACAATTCACCACTGAAATGGTGTAATAGTGTATTCCGAACTAAAAGGGAGGGATCAATTTGAATGTGTTGGCTGGATATTGGACCACAGTGCCTGATATGTTGGCTGAGCAGATGCCACTCTGATTGGCCCATCTGAGTTGGTATCGTTATTGAGATGCCCCATGTGCCTGATGTGGGAGGAGAAGTGGTGACGACACAGGGTTGAATCATTGTAGCATAGTGCAAAGTTGGGGCAATTGTCAGCAAGACCATTGGTACCACTGATCTCACTGGGCTTGTCACCAGTTCCAGAGCTGTTCAAGATGCGACGGTTGCTGTGGCTGCAGCACTGAGCACAGCCAAGCAGTTACCAGTTCTCAATGACCAAAAAAAGACCATGGCTCATGATTGTGGCCACAATATTTGTTGATCAGAGCGCTGGGACCATAGGCATGGACTAACCGTCTATGTTTACAGCGAAAAAGTAGCAGCACAATCAAACCTATGCAGATGGACACATGGCAGCAAGCATAATATCCACTATAAGTGTATGGAAAGCCCCATCTGTTGTTCTTCTTGCATTGAATCTTGTAGTCATGCAGTTCACACTGGGTTCTACCATTTCAAAACTCATCTTTACTGCGTTGGTTGCCCTGTTGGCATGGACAGCTGTGGCTCAAGGTGCTGGTGAGTTGATTGCATGGCTGGTCATCTTCATCATGTCAATACTTTGACAAAATGCAGCCATCAATGCTAAAGAAGCTCATAGTATCGTAGCTGATGTTGGTATGTCAACCATGATTGAAAGCAATGAGTGTCTCCTGATGACAGCGAATTGCAGCAAAAGATGGGATAGTACCATGTTGTGATTGGCCACTGGCAACCGGACAAAGATTGTACCTGAAGCCTGAAAGACCGCACTCTATCCATTTATAATTGATTGTGCGGATCCAGTCATCACTATATACAGTGCCCTTCCCAATCGAATTCTCTTTTCTACAGCGTAACTACAAGAGTGATGAGATGGCATTGTGTACTATTTTCCCCCCTCCCTTGAGGCTTGAGCTCCACCTGCTGAGCCTCACTTAATGCACCATCATGATGGTGCTCACACATTTCATGACAAACATTCATAAGTAATTTTATTTCTTATTTCTTTTAGTGTGCCATGCATTCATGTTGTTTGCAGAGGCTGCAAGTGAGTTGGAATTCATGATTATCAAGAGGCTGAGATGCCGTGTTGTTTGTTCTGCCCATTCATTGCAGACTCAGATGATCTCCCCCAGGGGAATTCCCTCTCCTCCTACTCTCACTGTGTCATCTGCAGCATTCTTGGCATCTGACACAGCACAGGCCCCTTCTGCCAAAGAGTTGACAGTGCCCATTGTCAATCCATGTGGCCCCCACCATTTGTTTGTTCCTGGAGACCTTAGCAAGGATGGACACTATCAACATAAGTACAAAGACTTTATCTTTGACCTTCTACCTTCAGGTACCTCAGAGCAAATGTGTGCTGTGGTTCAAGGACACCACGTCGGAATCTTTCCTGTGTCATACATCTTTTTCTTTTCCTCATCCCCAGATGTATGTTTTAATTATTATGTAAAGCTCATTGGAGTCTCTTGTCGACTATCCGCACTGACTTTACTACATGGTTGCTATGCATGAAGAGGGTGTTCAGACTATTACTAATCATATTGATGATGGGATCACAATGTGGTTTAGCTAGTTACTACACATCAATCTATTACTGTAATACCCCATGCAACCTTCAATTTTTATCATATTGTTGCATTCTTAGACTGATTTGCACTGGTATTGTCTTGTTGGATGTAGTTAGGCTAGTACATGTTTACATCTGTCAGCAGAATGTTCAACTCTGCATGAACATGTCTTGATCTTGATCTCGACTACTGTCAAGAACTTCTTGCTGCGAGCATGCCAGTTTGGGACCCCCACAGCGACTTCAGGTCATTGCCAACTTTTTAGGTCATGGTCTTGAGAGGACACCATAAAGCATGTGGTGTCATCCAGGTCACTTTGATGTGCATTGATGTATTGCAGCTCCTCAGTGTCACCTTCAAGTAAGCAGGTTTATAATCCAACCTGTCATTTACATACATTTATTCAGCCATGTCAGGGATCCTCAACACATTCTCAACAGCCACATGGTGCAGTGCAGCCGCCACGATGCTGTTGTGCTTGATTTGATTCAACTCCAAGTCATCATGCATCAGGGATCCAATCTGTGAGTCACCCTCTGAATCAGACACATGTTCAATGTTCACCATCACCCAGAAAATATCCTAACAATGTGAAAGCTTTCTTCCATCGAGAGGCCAGTTGTAGGGCTCTTGGAGGCAGTCCCAAGATCCTGAAAGAGCATTATCAGTACATCTATTCCTTGTATTTGATGATGAACATAAATGTTGGCATTCAGAGTCCACCAGCAGTTGTGGTGTAGTATTGACTCCATTTTTCAAGGGAATATTTATCACATTCACAAACCACAAGGGCAAGAAGAAGATTGAATTGATCATTCAAGTTCCTTGTGGTAGACTCAGACACTTCAAATGAAACAAGGACAAGTCCGAAGGCATTGTGCAGAGCAGATAGTTCAGGTACATTCCATGTTGCATCTATTTTTCCGCATTCATCGGTTATTGTGAATAGGCATGTTTCAGGGAAGCATACAACATTATGCTCAGGTATCTGGTGGCCATCAGTGTCAGGGTTGGCGGTAGCATCATGATACCCATTGAACTGTGTAAGTTGTCACACCAAATCAGCGATTTACATGTGACCACCATTGATTGCTATGGGTGGATCTTGCTTCCATCTCCCTCACTGTCACCCCTGCCTAAGTTGCCCTTTTGCCCTTGCCCTCACCACCCTCTGTAGGAGCAATGCACATTGCTCTCTTGCCCTTGCCCTTCAAGGCCAGGCTCACCTCTGTCTCCCTCACTATCACCCCCACTTGAGTTACCCTTTCGCCCTTCCCCTCATCAGTGTACAAGAACAACAGCACAGCACACAGAATCATGCATGTTGTACCATTGTTTCTGCATGCTCTCCCCATTGCCCTTCCCAACCCTACAGGATGTCTGTGAGTATATCCCCATGTAGTTGTCAGCGTACCTGCAGGTGTCATCTTTACAATCCAAAACCTCATTGTGTGCACACATGTCAACTTTCACACACAACATTGTAGAATCCATCCATTTAAGACAAATTGAACTTATATTTATCAAGTTGGCTTAATGGAAATCATTCAGAAGTTGATTTTTCTATAGATCTGTGATTTGCACACTGGTGAGTTGATGGAAAGTGGGACTGTCATGCCCTAAGAAAAAAGCCTTCAGATTTGTCTGCAAATCTGCATCTGAAACTGGACACGTGGAGTCAATATGTACTACACCACGACTACTGGTGGACTCTGAATGTCTGAATGCTCACCCCACTCCTTCTTTGACTTGCACCTCAAGCTTCAAGTTCTATAGTTCTTGGAATTTGGTATGCTATTCAAATGCGGCTTTCCTCATTGCTTTCCATGCTAACAATTTGTCTGGGACTTACGGTGTTTTCATCTGTAGTTGGGATCTACATATTTGATCTTTGAACATTGGTATGTTATCCAAACTTGGCTTCCCTCATTGTTGTTTTTTATGCTAATAATTTGTCTAGGGTGTATCTGTTTTAAACTTCACTCCAACTTCTACTTCCCTTCACATCATTGCATCATCATGATGGCGACCCCCTTGTGTTTCCAGCTGTTGGTGTTGGCCAATAATTGGGTTCTATTTGCTTGTTGAACATGCTGGCCTGTTCCAACTTTGTCACATTGACCTGCATGAAATTCCTTCCATGTGGAGTCATGGTGTCAATATACTACAGTATGTATCCATTTCTCTCCACTACACAAAACCCTTGATTTCTTGTTTGTTTGTTAAGAAACCATAGCTCATTTTTTACTATACTATACTATACCTTATGGACTACCTTTCCACCATTTTCTTTTCCATATTTTTCTTACTTAGTTTTATATTAATTTTCTTTCCTGATCCATGTCAAGGAAGGCTTTCTCTTGGGATAATTAATTTGTGAGAAACCGCTGGGAAATACCTGACTTAGCTAAGGGAAGAAAGTGTGGGAAAGGGTCCTGGCCTTATCATGGGACAACCTCCCCTTATCTTATCTAGAGAAATCTGAGAGCTACAATCAAGGCAATGGAAGGACATCAAGATCCCATGCAACATAGCCTGCTAATCTTTAGATCTGCATAGCATTAGATCTCCAAGATCTGGCACAGCCTCCATGACTCATATTGACTTGGCATGACTCAGAATGACTCATAGTGACTCAAATTGACTCATAGTGACTCAGACATTCCCATACTGCCACTCAAAAATTCCCTGAATAGCAAATACATAGTCTCATCTTTTGTGTATAAAAGGAGCTTATTCCTGGGCTCAAAAGGAGAGAGGATCTAAGAAGAAGATCAATAGGCATCTAACTTTTAGATTACTTCCTAAGCGCTCTAGAGGATAGTAGCTGCTTACCTAATCAAGAGAATCAGAGGCCTATTTTCTTTCAGTAGTTATCTACCACTATTCTGACTAGTGAAATGACTTTTTCCCTTACCGTAAAGCTTCGTGGCTCTGACAATTATTTAGTGCACAATAAGTATTTACAAACCCTAACCCTACGAGCACTCCAACTCTAGGCTCCACGTCATAGCTCTAGACCCTACGTCATACCCTTACCCTATGACATCACTCACCCTAGACCCTATTTAGTCAGCTCGCATAGCTTGGTCTGTGTGCGTATTCCACTAGTATATAAGTAAGGACTTCACTGTAACATAACCTTAGTCTTGAAATTCCTTTTCTCTCAGTCAGATACTAGTGCTTAGGCATTAGCCTGGTTGATATTAAGGTCGTTTCTTTCAAATTTCAAGACTACTTCTCGTCCCTGAGCTCTTCGCTCCCCGACGCTCTCTCGCACTCACAAAGCGCACTTTCACTTTGCCTCAACGTCGGCCTTTCGCCACGTCCTGTTACCTCTTGCTACCTTCATCGTCTCACAGCGAGTCAAGGGTAGAAAGCGTAAATCCAGCCTCTTTAGGTGGTTGTGACCCCTCATGTCCTAGGAGACTCGGTCATCATCTACGGGCTCACGCCTTGGTGATACGAGGTTGGACAGTGTCCAGATACAACTAATATTTTCCTTGCCGGCTCCCTCGGAGTCACCCCCTCAGCTCTTCACACAGTATAAACAGTGTCAGTATAGCACCGAGCAAACGCTAGTATATATGGTCATCCACCATACAAATAAGGATAATATTGCTGTTCCCCATAGTGCATAGGGGAGGTTCTTGGGTGACTTCAACCCAGGCGTCTACGGATAGACGATACATTTTGTCCGTGGTTCACGGGATACCGATACGCCCATCATTTTGACTTCTCATTAAAGAAGTTTATTGTACGATAGCGGGGTCCTCACGACATTGCCCCTGTGTGTACAAAGCACTCCTCGGTGAGCCGCTGGATACCAACGAGTTGCCGCAGGAGAATTTTAGAGATACCCTTTCCCCGCCCTCGGTCCTGAGTGTCAGCGAACCCAGACCAGTAGCTGGCACGCTCGGACTCCACGCCCCTCCTTCACAACGCCCACCCAACGACCTTGTCGTGTTCTACATGCTCTTTGGCAGTTTATTACCAATTACCGCCTCGCTGTCAGAGAAGCGCTCCTCTCCCTCCTCGTAGATGAATACTATTTCCCCCAGGATACGACCTTCCATGTCTAGGCCGTACCCAATTCCTGCCGCCCACCCCATGTCCCGCGCCAGGACAACCACTCCAACGGTGGCGCAAATCGAGCAGGAGCTCGCTGAGATGCGCGTAGACGCGCCCATGGCAGCGCCGCTGGCCCCAGTGCCAGTAGTCGCAGCGCCTGCGCCCGTTCATACACAGCAATCTCCACGGTACTCCGCT
>JBBPQD010000079.1:0-21506 GCA_038092355.1 Caloboletus inedulis
CACTTAGGAAGAATTCTCTAAGTTAACGGATCACGTGATTAGGTCACGTGAATGGTCCTGTGAGTAACGAGGCTGCTGTGCGCCCTTCTCACATTCATGCTGTGATGTTGTAGCTGAAGCCGTGCTTGCTCCACACACACGTGTATTTAATTACCGTTGACCCTGAGACCCTGAGGGTTCTCTTCCATTCTTTAATTTCGCTTAGTTAATCACCGCACGCTTCTCTTCCATTTTAGAAGACTCATGGACAACACGTGCTATGCTTCTTATTTAATCTCCGCTTACATTAAACCTTCGTAATTAGGTTTCGCGTAGTCACAGCTTACGAATGCTGTGTAGTCTTGTAGTATATATTGAATGCATCCCCAACGAAGAACTCCAGTCTAGTTCTTCTTGGGATTCCCCTGATCCTCTAGTCTCTATAAGTCTGAGTTGACGTTCGAAGTGGTAACGGCCTAGTCATTATCTGATTAGGGTCGCCAACACCAGGTGGCTGTGCTGTGCTTCCAGTGGCTATGCTGTGCTTCCAGTCAGTGGTGCTTCCAGTGCTTCCAGTGGCTGTGTTTGCTGCAACCTGCTACCCAGAGTAGATTATTAGGTAAGATCATACAGACTCTTCTATACTTTTACTCAACACATCTGTAGTTCTCACTCAACTACAGGTAATATATAGTGGTTACTCTCTAACTCACTGAGTTCTCACTCGACTACAAGCCAAGGCAACTGCAAAGCTTACCATTTCAACCAGCGCCGTAGGTCTGCCCTGCAAGTAGTTACGGATCAACCCGAAGAAGTGCTGCATGTCCTTAGCACAGTTTGCCTGAACTCTTCCGAAGCACAAACCTCGAAAATGTCTTTTGTGAAGGTCCGGACACGCTGTTAATATGATAGCCACATGAAATAGTGAGCGGCATGCAGACCTTGCAATCGGTTCAGGGCTCGAGCACGCAATCACCTCCTGGTGCAGTCATCTCGACGGGGACATATTGATAACCTCCGAGCAGGGAAATGACGGTAGATCTGTTGGGTGAGTTGGACTTTGTTATGCGGAGTCGGTGGGATCAAGGATAAGAGCATGTACGAGCACTGTATGCGAATGCCACAAGGCAACAGACGCCCATAACCTGTGATAGTCATTTTGTTCCGAATCATTTAAGTAGAAGAAGGAATTCGTCCATTGAGAAAGACATTACATTGAGTGTGCATTCCTCTGGAACCTGAGATAGGGCCACAACGATTGCATGGGCAATGGCCTGGATGGTCGGGCAGGGCTATAGGATTAAGCTAGCGACGCAGTTACCGCTAACACCAATTCCGATATCCATGTAGCTGTGGGGGTCGACAACATGAGATTGCCGACTCGTAGGAGCCAGTCGCTGTGGAGTTGTTGCGAGTTGAGTTGTCGCGCAGACCTTCCACTTCATGTAAGTTGTCTGTACACCATTTGTCACCTAAGGCGCCAATCAGGACCCACTTGCAGACGAAAACGCACCAGTCGACACCGAATGAGCATTCTGGGGTTGCCATTGTCCTCCCTGCACCCTCAAAGCCGCCCACGCAGGGAAAACATCCAAGTGAAAGCAGGCCAACGTCGGACTCAAACAGCAACCCAAAATTCTAACATATTTGAGCCAGTGTATAACAAACTGAAGGGAATCGCACCGATGTGCTCGTCTTCGCATCTCCGATTAGGCTGAGGGCACACTTGCTCATTCCAACTGGCCAATTACCCTGGTCTCGGACCAGACATTTGTGGTTAAAAGATAGTGGGCATGCGGGGTATGTTGCGAATGATGGGGAATTCCGTCTGTACTCTGTCTGCCCTCGCAGGCGCAAGTAGTAATTGACAAACCGTTCCTATGCACAGCACTGGAGTTATCCCATACGTTGTAGGAAGAGATCAGACAAGTAAAATGAGACCAAAGGAAGGTACGAATCTCTTGATTGTACTTGAGTTAGCACACATTTTAAATATACCTAGGGTGCAGTAGCGAGAGTCGCACGCAATAGCAGCACCCATGTAGGGGAGTGTCTATCCTCTAATGTAATTTGTACCCAATTAAATGCCTTCGGCCTATTATCTCGCCAACCTGTTCGCGCACCCAGTCAGCATCACAGCACCAGGACAGAACAAGGAAGCGAGAGCATTGGGGAAACGGGAATGGAAAAACGGCTCACCTTGAAAATCGTGTACGCTTCCACCGCATACACGGCAACGCGGGCCCACTCGCCGGTAGTGAGGAGGTCGCGCCAGTACTGCGGGTTCTTTGCACGACCCCAGAGGACAGAATATGTATCCGTGATGGTACCCAGGGAAGTTGGAGGCTGCAACCGCTCAGCAATGTAGATTTGCTTCAATAGTTCACGCGCGACTTCGGCGTTGTAAATGAGGGGCTGGCGGTATGCTATCCAGACCAAAAGCAAACCAAGATGAAAGATGGACATTCATGGAAACGCGGCGGGAACAAAGGCGAGGCAAAATATATGTAGGGAGTGAAACCGAAATAGTATGATCGAGTCAGTCCCCTTGACATCAGATGACAGAACAAAGCAATACGTACACCCAAGCAACCCCGCAGCCCTTTCACCAAGAGGACCGAGGAACCGCCCCGCGCTCGCCAATAGCCGCTGTGCAGCACCGAGGGCATCTTGCACCTGCTTCGAGCTGCTGGCGCCCTGGGAGGTTTGGGTAGTGCTTGCGAACCGGCGCGCGGCGAATGACGGAGAAGCACGGCGCGAAACTGCTTGGCGGAATATTGAGGTAGAGAAAGTTGACCTCATGGTGCTCGTGGGGTGTACTTTGGACTGGTTTCGGTGTTGGTTTCGTTCTCCGTTGAGGACGAACTTGCACAGTGGTGTGGTTGACGGAAACAAATATTGTGGGAAAAGTCATCCCCATTTTCCGGCTTCGGCCGTGTAACGTAACACTTTACCATCGCCTCTCAACTTATCGCTCGCACTTTATATTCATGGCTATAATCGCATCCCACCACGTAACACTCACCGACCTCTCGGACAAACTTGCCCCGCATCAAGTGGCCGTAGACGTTTATTCCCTTCGCATGTAGGCTGCCACTGACGCACTAGTTGGTCAAGCGATGCGATATTAGTACTAACCCCAGCTCAACCATTCGATTGCACTAATAGAAGTGCAACCTAGTTATGGTACGACTTATCTAGCACCGACCGTTATCCGCTCGCTCATATGTGGTCCTTTCACGGTCTCAAAGCTCTTCCCAAGTTCATAGCCATCGGGGCCGTACGGCCTAAGGGATCGGTACATGAATCAACTACACCTGGGCCTTGGCATCCATTGAAGAAGCCGCGGTTAGCACATGGAACATGCGAAAATCCCTCTGTATCGATCGTATCACTGACTTTATTGCCATTGCTGCGGTGGTTACATGCATGGCCCACCGGCTGTGAGCCGATATCCAGTCACCGTATCATGTGAGTATTGCCCGTACGGAGTGCGTTCTGTTCCTTGCTGCCACTGTAAATCTGGCAAGGCAGTAACTCTTTTCAGCACGGTAAAGTTGATTCCCGCCTTGACTCCGATGATGCATGTACATAGCAGAACGAATGCCAAGCTGCAGCTTTGCTAGACCCGCCTTGCCAAGGATGCCGAACAGCGCCGCGCCGCTCTCAGTTCTGAATGGGATTGAAATGGCGCTAGATATACAGAGGCTGCCCAATACGCGTATCGCGACCTCTTGATTCAATCCAGTCGCTGATCCGGACTAATCGGCGCGCGTGCCACCTTGCATTTTCCATTGGTATATAAATCGCGGGTAGCCTATTTGTTCTCTTTATCAGATTCGTTTACCCTGACGTCTTCATGTTCGGGATGAAGTTACAGCACCTCGCGATATTAGTTGCCCTCATCCCATACGCACTGGGGTTCCCGCACCTAGCGAACTTCCCGGAATATCGTTCGCTCGTGGGCTTATCTCCACAGGAGGTCCGGGCTGTAGCACGAACTTTTAGTCGGACGCCGGGTGCACAATCTCTCCCGCCTCCCATCAACGACACGTCCGCAAAGTTGGTCTATGATTCGGCCCACCCATACTACCCCGATCGACCAGGTGACATACGTGGTCCCTGCCCGGGATTAAATACCTTGGCTTCCCATGGCGTGAGTGATCCGAGATCTCAGTACCGCGATTTACACATGAACACTGTTCTTCTGCAAAGTATCTCAACCGTACCGGCGTTGCCACTCCGGCTGAGATCATCAATGCCGCCCAAGAAGGTACATAGATCATAGCGTAGGCTCCCCGCAGGCTTCAATCTGAAACTCACAGGTTTCAACATGGGATGGAACTTGGCTGCGTTCGTCACTTATGCGGTATGTCCCGAGGGTATTCCCTTGTCTCTTTTTCCCTGCTAACAATGGATGGTGTTTGAAAAAATAAAATAGGCGTTTGTTGTTGACGGGAACCATTTAACCAATTTGATGAGCATTGGTGCAAATACGACTGCAGATGATGAACTCGTTCCTGGGCTCAATATCCACGGCAACCTTGAAGGTAAACTTCGTACCTCTCTGCCATGATATCGGATTTCTTCCGTACTCCCGATAGTCATGCACTCATCACTACTGTCAACTCACTCTTAACTCTGTCAACCCTTATCTCCAGGTGATGCTAGCACCACCCGCGGAGACTATTTTTTCGGCAACAACTACAGTTTCAACGAGACGCTGTTCGATCAAGTATGTACGGGCCACTACGTCTATCCATATTGTTCATCCCCTTCACAGCTCATCTATGCTGCTAACCTCGTCGGAAATGGCATGATCACCCTCGAATCCGCATCTCTGCAAAAGGCTCTCCGCATCAACGACTCCGTCGCACGCAACCCGACCTTTTCGTTTGATACCCCCCGCTACGTAGCTGCCTACGCAGAAACCACCTTTCCCCTCGTCTTCTTCGTGAGCAATCAGACAGCGAACACGACACTCAATTCCACGTTGGACTACGCGCGGAGCTTCTTCGAGCTGCACAAGTACCCTGAGGGATTTTATCGTCGTCAGGCCCCATACGACTTCACTCAGATGAGTGCCATGTTTAACAAGACATTCCCCTTGATCGGTGTGTTGCCGGGTCGTAACGAAGGCGCGGGTAACTATGTTGTGAATCCACAGGACAATGGCAGCGTACGTCGATCTCTCTGGCCCGACACACCCTTGTCCGTGCTGATTTTTTTTTCAGTTGTGCTATGCGTACCAGAAACAGGTTAACTTGACAGCGCAGCTGTACCCCGATCCGGCTGGTGAGCTTGAGGCTGCGATCAAGGCCAACTTGGACACGTTCTACCAGACGGTGCAAGACCCGACTTGCCCACAACTTTTCCCGTATGGGCAGTAAGAACGACCAAGTCGGAGCAATGGACGAGGTTCTGAGGGTATCCCATTATGCCAACCATTTGTACTACAAGTTAGTTTCTTGATACTCAATTGGATGTTGATCTAAGTACCCGATCGATGGATTTCATCACAACAATCTCAAGTAGTATGAGTGGTGATATCCAAACGTACTCATCTAGAGCACGGCAAAGTCATCTACAACTGCATATGGACCCCATCGACGCGTCCGTTAGCATTATTCTGTGTCGATGATGCTGCAGTCTTAGTGTCATGGTCGAGCGAGCACAGAGTCCTCGACCTGGAGTCGGATTCTGTTGTTGACTGCATCCGTCCACTGGTGGCCTATACCGGCGTTCCACATGTCTACAGGATCGGTGTTTGCATAGGCAACATCGCTTTCCTGGTCCACTCTTGTTTGTCAACAGACATCTGCATGTCTCGAATGGCATCAGCCACATGCTCGATAAAGACGGGTGTAGATGTCGTCAGACACGAGTGCTTGGATTCGACGCAGAATTTGCCAGCATGTGGGCTGATCAGGTCTGATACCCATTGAAAGCGAGATCACCAACAAAGTTGTAGGACGAGGGTTGGTACAGTCCGCATGGAGAGATAAAGTGCAGAGGTACCCAACTTCGTACAGAGTCAAGGGTGAGACGTCATCCCAAGTATCTTGAGTTCATCTCGCGTACACGGACATCCCTGGAAACCCACCGGGTACCCAGCACGAATCCGAGAGTACGTGTGGGTGATCACATGGCGATCACAGATATTAAAGTGGATGATCCGATCATGAGTTAAGATTAGACGTGTCATGCGACAATGAAATTTCCGCATGTTGGCTGAGGGATCAAGCTTTCAAGAGTAAAGTCATGACTAAGATGATATAGGTAGTATTTACCACCAGAGTTAGAGGCACCGGTACCCGACACATTGACCATCGAAGCTCTGAACCTGTCCCCTAGAATGAAAAGCTATGCCATGATTCAAACCACTATTTACCTTTGACCAAATTTTCGATATCGGTTGACAGAGTGGCCTGTGCGAGAGTTAGCTAGCCCAGCGAGATAGATCCCGGTCGTGGCACCTTTCTATGATGTGACTCACAAGTAACAGAATGACACCGAACATCACATGGAAATAAGTGCACTATTTTTGGAGAAATTTCTGCGCCACGAATTGATGAAGCATGCTCGTACTAGGGGAACGAATGCACAGTGGTGTACATTTGGAGATGACTCAGATGACATGGTGGCGGAGGCAAGTGCAACGTCGAGCTACCGAAAGAGCTAGTGTTGCCGCAAGGCAAGGCAAGCTGATCGTGATGCATTGATGGTCGGCTATCTACAACTTGTGTAACCTCGCGGTAGTTTGTAAATTCGTATAGCACTGCCATTTTAGCTGCGTTATGTACTGGAGATGCTGGTTGTTAAATACGATAGCAAAGGCTCCAAGACAAGATCCTCGGTTTCACTGGGAATAGGATCCATCCGGGGTGGGTCGGGGGGCGCGCGGTTCTACGTTCTGCCGTAAAGCAACTATCCCGGGGTGACTGCAGAAACGACCGAAGATAGCTCATGCGACTTGCAAGTGACGACCTCGACGAGCACAGGAAAGTATTGACAAGTATGGACTGATGACTCGGCGAAGATGACGTGCTAACACGGATGCGACACACTCTGGCGGACTATCTTTGGGAGCGGGAAGCCTACACGAATTTCCTTTGCACATTAAGTAGTGCATAAACAGGAGACTATTGAATTAACATATCAAAGAGATAGGATTGAGTATTCCAAACAAAGAACCCAGTTGAGACGAAATAGCCCCGAACTCACATGTCATTCTCCCGGAGAAGTGGCATGACGGTCACCCAGAGCAAACACCTGGGAACATAACGTTTAACTTTGCCCAACGCGGGTACTGAACTATTAATGCTCGAGGGTCAGAAAATTCCTCACCAAATGAGCCAAAGTTGAATGACCGAAGTTGCCCCGAGTCTTTTCCGCGTTGCACATGCATTAAGGAATTTTCTCGTTGCATTTACCACCGGGCCAATCTGTGTCATTGCCTGGGGGGCCGTTAGCAGTCAAAGGGATCAACTTTCTTCGCAGCATGAAAAGCAAGCTTCGGGCGCTTTCAGCATGGCGTAAATGTTCGCGGTTTCACTTGAAGTTCGGGGTGAGAAGGCTTCCTTCACAGTATGTAATGGTAAGTTTGTAGAACTTTGTCCGCGATGTAATCGCATTTTTATGCAACTTCTCCCCTTAGTCCTGACGTTTGCTGGAGGCGCAGGTTCGAGTTCCGCGGTGAGAGTTTTCGATTTTTAAGTTTGTTTTCACGACCGGCGGCTATGTAATGCGCTGTTTCCCATAGCTCCCGATCCGATAATGTTGCTTTGTGAAACGCAACATCCAAACCCAAAGATAAGCTAGTCTGGTGACCAGCCCGTCCATGAGGCAAACCACCTCGTGAAACGAAACATTCGGGCTCTACTTGAAGACACGCCACCTCTCTCACTTGATAGCTGGGAATACCCTCGGTGTCGAGTTTCTATCTGATCGGAACTTGATGCCTGACCTGACGACACGAGCACCGAAAACACCGATGTCCGCATCCCACGCGCGACTTACATCTCATCCAGGTTCAACAGTGGACATGATCTACGGACTGACGGTGGATACGAGCGCAGAGCTAAAAAGGCAATAACCTCAGCGTAGTTCGGGGGGAACGAGCTGAGGTACGTTACTGTAACAGGAGTTGAAGTGCTCTAGCTATCAAAGGCGGCACTCCGACGACATGTTCCGACAACACTATCACGGCGGCTTGACCTTATCTGACAAAGACCACAGGCAGTGTTTCTGTCACGAGCTCCTGATGGGCCGAGCATCTCTACATCCGGCACCCCCTGGCGACACAATGTCATGTGGACTCCGGTTCAATTTTTCACATCCGAGAAACGTCCATGTTACATTGCTCGCATTTCGCCATCTTTGGGACTCTACCATGCGGCCACAAAGTCCTTCCTGAATAACTCGTCCGGATCCATCAGCAAAAAGGTTCGGGATAGTTGGTACCTTGTGTAATCTATCATTGCAACCGTGAAAGTCTATCTTTGGACTCACTCGCAAAACCTGCTTGTAGAACCATGTGGGTATTTTGGGATCAACATCCCAAAGTGATCCTATGTATCTCTCGTGGCAGCTTGGCCCAATCCTACCTTTGGCCCGTCGTCCATGTTTGCTATCAGACGCTCGGCCTGTGACATCCCTGGTATATAACAAAGGGAATTATCTTGTCCCGGTCAGCTACTAGCTCGCGCCTCATCTTCGTTCCCTTGTTCTGTCTAGACCATGGTGTTCCTGCGCTCTGCCCTGACCGCATCCCTTGCTGCCTGTTCCTTGCTCGGATCAGTGGAAGCTACCTCACTCGTGAATAGACTCAGAAGTCTTACACCCGCGGCTCGTGATGTTCTGAAGCGGGCTACACCTGCCGCACCCCACTTCGTAATCTACAGTGATAAGTATGTCTCCACCGAACCCACAGTGTCGGAGATCGATGTGAGCGAGGTTTTCTTACGATATGCACTTGCTAACTCTCACGTTGCAGGGCTTCAATGTATTGTGAGTGCTTGCACTTTTCTGGGAATATATACGCAAGAAGATCAACGATATTATAAGTGCCCTCTCATTCTTGTTGACATCGGGTGCGGCCGATGAAGCACTTGCATGGCAAGAACTTACAGCTAGCGAGCGTACAACCATCCTGGATGAGTACAACGCAGCTGGAATATCGTTGATTGTGTCTCTTTTCGGGTCTACCGACACGCCGACAACGTCGGGTGACGATCCTATCACTACGGCCAACACTATGGCTTCCTGGGCTCTCCAGTACAGTCTTCAGGGTGTGGATGTCGACTATGAGGTATTGTTTGGCCGGTTTTCCACTTGCGCGGCTAACTGTCAATTTCGTATGTTATTCCAGGACTTTGCCGCATTCGATAGTGGCACAGGATCTGCTGAACAATGGCTCGGAAACTTCACTACCCAGCTCCGCACGCAGCTCCCTCAGGGACAATACATTCTCACCCATGCTCGTGAGTTGTTGGTAGTCCGATTAGGATATCCATTAACATATTTCTTACAGCCGTCGCACCATGGTGAGTAGTCCGCTCGCTAAATAGAAGTACATATTCCTGAATATCAACAAGGTTCTCTACTGGTAAATGGGGCGGAGGAGGATACCTCTGGGTCAACGAAGCTGTGGGTTCTATGATTGACTGGGTGAGAAATATCTCAATGCGTTAGTACGACATTCTCTGACCCTTTATCGACAGTACAACATTCAAGTAAGCCCCGAGATTAATAGTTCTGAGAATATTTTACATTCTAGACTGCCAACAATGCTCTCTTAGTTCTACAACCGTGGGTGCCCAAATCAACCGAGCTCAAGTTAAATTGGGGTGCTGAAATGTTGCTTCGTAGAGGGAACGACGGAATACACTACATGCCAAGGCCTTCTCTACAACTCTTCTTCGACCTGGCCCGAGTCCTCCCTATTCCAAATCTCTGCAAACGGTGTTACTCTGGATAAGCTTGTCATCGGTAAACCAGCCACTACTGCAGACGCGAACAACGGTTATATGAACACGACACTCCTTGCGTCGTGTGTCGCTGAAGCTTATGCTGCTCAATGGAGTGCGTCTAGAATACGACCTTGTGTCCAGATAGACCACCGAACTTACTAACTTGTATAGATGCCGGAGTTATGGTTTGGGAGGTATGTTGTCGCACCGCGGCACGGAACAAGCTCGGACTGATGCATATGTTTATTTGGTAGTACCCCGATGCCGCCTCTGCCTGGATCATTGCCGTCCGTGGAAACACCTGGCCGGTCCCTCCGCTGCCAAGTACCACCGCAACCTCGACTGCTACAGGTGCAACTCCCACAAGCACAGCACCAGCAGGCACAGGCAACTGTGCTAACGTCGCTGCCTGGCAGAACAACGTTGCAGTACGTCCCAGTGAGCTGCATTTATGTGTGTTGTGCTTATTCCACCGTTCCGTAGTACGAAGGCGGGGCCGAAGTAACATACGAGTGAGTCATTTCACGACTACTCCTAAATCGTTCCTTCCTCACACATCCTAGCGGTTACCTCTGGACCGCGAGCTACTGGAATGAAGCCTCCACACCCGGCGGTAGGCTCTTCTTCCGCTTGGGATGCTACATGTTTCTAACACTTTATACCAAAGGATATGCTGATGTCTGGGTGAACGACGGCGCATGTACATGATTTCACTCACTTCTCGGTTTCCCGTCTGGAAAGGGGTTGGCGCACAATATGATAATACATAAACTCAAATATCAGCCCCCATTTGCGCCAACCTTTTATCACTTTGATGTTCCTTTTCGGTTCAACGGCCGTGTGCAATAGATGTACAGTAGAGTAACTTTGGGAGAAATAAATGCTTTAACTCGAGTCTCCCCGGAACAAAAGAGCCATTCAACGAAGAAAATACTCTTCATGCATGTCGTCGTGATTCAAGTTACTCGCAGAAGCATCAGGATTCAGGAATTCCTAACAGCCACCCCGAGTGTCGTGTGGTTCAGAGCCAGACCTGGATGTAATTCTTAGGCTTCCCCACCAGGCGGTAGGCTCTTCTTCCGCTTGGGATACTCTTACTGTGCACCAAAGGATATGCTGTCAGTGATGCCTGGGTGAACGACGGTGCAGATAATATCCATCTCCCCCCCCTTTATACGACCTGAATGAATAAGCAGGACTATATCAAGTCGTCTACGATGCAACTCTCTTTGACGTGTGTATGATTGTATTTATGTGTAATTTTCATGAGGGGCTGGATGGAAACACAATCGCATCGGATCGACCCAGGTCTGCTTTAGGGACTTGACAGTCATCATATGCATCAATCACATTATAAAGCCGGGACTTTGCCTCGTGAGATTTCCACCCCAGGATAGCAACTATCCGATACGCGTGGATTCCGTGGAGCTCCGTTCTGATTCGGAACTCGGGCTCAACGCCACTGCCTTGTCTTCCCAGAGAGTTTCATCTTGACCGTTCTCCCATCCTTTACTTGGAACACGCACAGACGGAAGTTGGCTTTTTGGGGAACCGAAATACGACCGAATTAGGATAATAAAACTGACGTTTATCCCCGAGTCTTTGGTGTTGGGTTGTCGAGTTCTTCCTTGTGATATTAACCCGGTCTCTGGGCGGCGCCGACTCGGAATCGTGGTAGACGGCGTGCATCGTATCATGAGGTGTCGTTGATATGCTGTATATTATGTAAGAAGGAACCAAATTTGGCAATACATACGTCCAGTACCATACAGCATTGTCGTGTTCCAACAGCCCCGCAGGCGGTGAGGGGGATCTCGGTACGGCAGCCTGAGATGGATGGGCCGGAGAACTTCTTTGCGTTCCAAAAGTCACCGTAGAGGTGAAGAGTGCCCCGCCTGCAGCCCAGCTCGGACATTATTGGTGACCAACGATGCCAAGTAGCAGGCTTGGATATCTACAGTATATCGGACTCGAACAACGTCAAAAATGTCAGCAAGGATGCCCAACCTGTGCAGGGAAAGAATCATAGAACAGGAAAAGGAAACGGAAACGGAAACGTTTTTCGCACCACTGTACAACCATTTCGGGACTTCTAAGGCGAAGTAATAGGTGTTGCGCATCCACTGGCCATCGCTGTGCGACATTTGTTCGGTCACCCTCCATGCCCGTCCAACGGGTATCGAGTCTTTGGCGTCAAGATGTAGGTCGCAAATCGAACGTGGTGAATCGTGATGTGTGTCTCAGAGAGCTCAAGGGGCGGCAGTAAACAAAGGATATGGTACGTTCCATATCATGCTTGAGTATTGAACCGAAAAACGCAATCGATAGTGTCACCACTTGACGTGTGTCGTGGATCGTCGGTCAACCCAACCACTGAGCAACAGCTCAGCACGAGCGAAACGGATGCCGTCGATTGAATTAGCCCCGTGCAGTTCTCGCCCTCGTCGCCCCAACTGAGAACATCGACTCGGACGAAGAGGGCGATCATCTCTTCGTCGCTGAGAGCATTGAAGACCTCGGTAAGAGGTGCCAGAGCTCTTCCGTTCAGCGTCGGGCGACAGCGTTGGGTCAGCCTGCATGGTACTGGACTTCGATTTAGCCGGTAGTAGACACCCGATGGTCGGGTTCGCATACACCGTCTTTGAGCGGCGATTCAAGTGCGTCAAAACCCGAGGTGGATTATACCCGGATAGCATCGGGACCACCGAGGCCATCCTCGGGCACCGACGTCACGGGTAGTCTTTCAAGGTTCGACTCGTCCACCGATCATCGATCAGGTACACGATTGGCTATCGTGATTCGACCCACCGTCTCATGTCAAACACTCCCGACGTCGTATGTACCAAGTATGGGCACAGATCTAAACCTTAGCTGTGGGTCTGCCCCCGACCTGAAAGTCCGCCGACAGTCAGCTTGGAGCACGTCGTGACCGTGACTTACACTGCCTTACATTGTCAGAGGATGTGGCTCGATACAGGTGCCACATGCCGATCAGAAACACGCACGAAACCAACGAGTAAGGCAATATTGACCTACACCCAACGTCACAATATCAGAGGATACATCAATCTGAATCAGTACTTGTCCAACCACTCGCCCACGCGCTCGATGAGCTCGGCTTTCCTCCCCGCCGTCGGCAGACCCTTGTTTTTGAGCACCTCCTGTGTCTCGGGATGAGCAACGACAGGTACACACTTCGGCTATTCAGGGGAAAACGTACCCTAAGCTGATCGACGCGAAGCTGTCACAAATCATGATCACTCTGAATTAGAATCCGCGAGGAACTCGGATAAAGTGGCACGCGACTCACCTTGTCCAGCATTCCCGAGGCATACTTGCTTCGAAGGTCCGCTTCGTCAACCGACACGTCCTAGGAGAAAAAAAAGGTTCACCGTCGTCAGCACGATACAGCCTAGATTCAAGCTTGGAAGCGAACAGGCTTTCTCTTCGTTCCGGTCGTCGCAATGATGGCGTCGTAATTCTCGTCGCTTGTCAACACCTTTTTCCATTCCATTAACAATGCACCCGCCCGCTGTATAATACATCTATTAACTTTGCGAGGAGTAAAAGAGATTGTCAAACCTTATGAATCATATCGTACTTGGGCCGGGTCAGATCTTCAAAGGCTTCCGTATCAAATTCTTCACGGAAGGCGCTTGCCTGAAGTTGAGCATTATGGTACGCGAGCGCTGAAGACCAATTGAGCGAACAACGCACATAAATAAGATGACGCATACATACCAGGATTGGGATACGAGTCCGGAGGATATGCACCATTCTTGACACACAACTTGTCAATCCAAGCTCTCGCAGCGTCCTTGGCTTCTTCCGTAGCTAACACCAGGAAAACGTGAGCTAGCAGGACCCAGAGAGTGAGCTGACGTGCCTCTGAACGCCTCGGTGATCGGTGCAGCGCGGATGTCGTCAGCAAAAGGCAGAGAGACGAGATGGAAGCCAGCAGGTTCGCTCCACCCGCCCTCTTCCACTGTTTCTGCCTAAAAATATGTTTCGAGATTAGCAATCTAGAGAGCAAGTAGATATCATATTTCCACCTGTGGCACAAGGGCGCAGAAAACAGGGGTAGCATTGCGCCGAACTAGGGCGAGGACCAACCCAATTTTGCCCTTCTCTAGCATCTTCTGTAGAAGAGCGCTAAACGCGCGTTTACTGCCAGAGTATTTCTATGACAAAGGGCTTAGACGGGAAATGATGCACATATCGCTGAACAATTTACTAGCTCATCTGGATAAATAAATAGGGCATGCTTGACATTGTCCTCGAATGCAATCTGAGATTTTTTTTTGAAACCAAGAAGTTTGAGACCTAGAGAGGTGAGAATATAGGGATGTGATATAAGGTAAAAATTACCAGGTTCAAGGTCGAGAGTACGGAAAGACCGGATCTCATCCGCAGTATAAAATGGCTGTGCGGACGTCCATTCAGTATGTCGTGTCCAACCAAAACCGGGAGCCACTTTACTCTGTGACCGGATTTCACCGTCCTTGTCATTGACATGCTCATTTCCTCATCTTCGTCACCCGTGTCTGCCGTACTGGTGCCTAACTTCCCGCCAAATAATACCTTGGCGCGGTCTACCTCCACTTGTTGATCCTATGAGAGTGTGGGAGGTCAGGGGACCCGTTGCATGGCCGTCGAATATAAAAGGAACCTCGTCAAGGTGAACCGTTCGGCTATTTGCGACCTCCATTCGGTTTCCAAGGTCAATAAAGTACTTATACGATCCTTTCTTTTGTTCAGTGACTAAACCATAACTGATAGATGCTAAGGCACTGTTGGGCGTTCTGACAAATTGGTGAGAAACTTACCCTTTTACGCCAATGAGGAATCCTTTGCCGAGTTCAAACGGAATGCTAAACAAGGCACGCTTTGGAACCTCGTGAAATCGCATCTGAGACAGGAGGTCATCAATCTTCGTGATTGAAATAGATGCTGGGAGCATCCCCGGATCTTCCTCGCCCTCTTCCTCGCCAATGGTATTGGATGGTAAGACAGACTGTCGTATTCGAGTTCAGTCACACGGGCCATCCAATAGAAAGGGTTTGAAACCGACGGAATAAAATTTTGTTGGATCAAACGGCCTTTCCGGAGTGGATATAAAAAATGGCTCAACCTGCACCCCGGCTTGGGTAAGGTCCTGTCAACGTAGTCAGATGACCCTGCAAACTATATCCACGAACGACAAACGATGAGAGTTGTCTTCGAAGAAGTCAGCAGCTGCTTGCTACTCGGATGCGGATTCTCATCATCCGTAATCAAGAATACGCGCTTTGATGCTGTCTTGGGTGCACTAGAAAACAGTTAGTCAGGTATCCCGTCGCGAAGCGCGAAAGCTACGCAACCCATCACGCATGACCCAGTTACAGCTTGTAAACACATCGCCCATAGGCATCTTTGTTCCTTGAATAGGAGGGAAGGTGTTCCGAAGTAGATCCGGGTCCTCTCTAGCCTCTTGAGAACAACTCGTTCAACAATTTGGCGCCACCGAAGGAGAACACACATACCATCGATCAAGCGAATGAGTTCTTGTATCGTCGGTGCACTCACAGGTGCAATTTTCTGGAAGACGAAAGAATTTTTCTTAATCTCGGACGAATAACTCTTGGCCTCATTGGGTCGCGTCTGGGTTAAACCCCACACGATTCAACATCTTGTTAGAAAACGACGTCAATGCAATCTCACCGTGTTGAACAGTAATATGCCAACAGAGTCGTTTGGACCGACGATCACCTTCTTTTTCTGAATTTGCATCGCAGCATCGAGGGCTGCGAGGAGGTGGGACGTCTGCACATTTTCGTAGACAGGATCATCTCGGAGCTCATGCATAGACTCGGAACAATCGATGCAAAACAGGATAACATCCCGTTTCCCTTCGAGGAACTACAAAATAGGGGTTACTCAGTAGCGCGCGCAAGACCATGCGGACTGACCGAGGTGTCTTGAAGCTCTTCTTCTTCCTCGTCATCAATCACGTTCCAGTCATCAAAAGGTGGCATTGTTGGAATTTCGTGTGCGTCGCGACGGGTGTGCTGAACGACAGGGTCAAGCAGCGAACAAGGAGAGTCAAAAGAAGGCGTGCATTCCACGAACGACGCGGTCTTCATTGGAACGCGTATTACATCATCAAGTCATATGACTTTACCCCTGTTTGTGACACCGCCACTGCCTCTCTCTGCACTGGTGACTTGAACTATAATCATATCGTCATTCGGATCGCAAGACCAACTCGTCTACAGGCCAAAGAGACTCGCTCTACTGAATGAACCATCAGAAATTATCGCTGTCATGACTGCCCAGTCCACATTGAAGGATCTACGCCAAATCTCATTATCCGACCTGGCCACGGTCCAGTCACCCGAGCAAAAAATCCGTTATGACGAGGATGTCGCTTATTGGAAGCACACGATGGGGTATCATGATTATCAATTGTTCTTACGTCGACTAAACGAATCTGTCGTTGGATACACCGTACCACGCGTGTCCGATTCAGATGCGGCGGCCGAGGATTACAGCCAGGTAGGGGCAGACGTTCTCCTCCACCGACTCATCAGGTCCTCAATGTGCATGCCTGCTAGGCCATCACCGACCTTCTCACCCTTCTCGACACACTCGACAAGTGGATTGACGTATCGCCACCCCCCAAACCTGGAACAGCCCCCCCGCGCTTCGGGAACCCAACCTTTAGAGACTACTGGGGCGACCGCCTCATCAAGGCAAGTATCACCCTATTTCGATACATATCGCAAAGGTGTATGACTGCGCAGTGCTTACCTCCAACCTCGTAGGAATGTGACCACCTTCTAGGCACGCTTCTGGGCCCTACTTACGCCCCCGCCATCCGTTTCCTCAAACCCTACTTTCTCGAATCCTTTGGTAGCTTCGGTCGTCTTGACTACGGTACAGGCCATGAAACCGCCTTTTGCCTCTTCCTCTGTGCGCTCACGCTCCTTCGCGTTGTCCACCCCCACACACCCGACGAACGCGCGCTCGTCCTCCGTGTCTTTGTGCGCTACCTCCGCATCTGCTGGCGGTTGCAAGATACGTACAAGCTTGAGCCGGCTGGGAGCCATGGTGTTTGGGGGTTGGACGATTACAGCTTCCTCCCGTACATATTTGGGAGTGGGCAGCTTCGAGGCACGCTTCTCCCATCGACCGCTCAGATCAACTCCAGGTAACGCTCTTTGTTTGCTAGATCAGACGACGATACCCGTCAACGCTGTCCTCGGCGTCAACCTCACCAAGGGAACGCATCCCAGCGATAGTTTTGACAATCTGTATTTCATGGCGATCGCAAGGATTCACCAAGTCAAGTACGGCCCATTCTTTGAGCACTCGTCCCAGTTGTACTCGATCGCAACACATGTGCAAAGCTGGGCCAAAGTGAACAAGGGTCTGTTTGAAATGTACCAGGCAAGTCAACGGCACACGTTTCGCCTCTCTATCGTATTCACAGTCATCTGCTACTGTAGGCCGAGGTCTTGGGCAAACGCGTGGTCGTACAACATCTACCTCTTGGCGGTTTAATAGAGTGGGATCGTTAGACGTCACCGCACGTCCACCACGCCATCCGCGGAGTTGATTGTGCTTGGGTCGCATTCTCACCCCTGCCAATATCGGCTCTGCCATCTTTGTTCGTCGTTGGAGGTGCGATCATTCCCAGACCATGATTCTAGGTGACATGTGCCGGGACCAACAACTTGCGCCGTAGTCAACGTATAGCACCAACCTGTACTCGGGCCGATCATGATTGAGTAAAGCCTGCCGAACGTGATGGCATTTTGGCAAGGAATTCTCTTGATTCCGAGGGACCTCCCTCGTTGCCTTGACTTCTTCGCAACGTAAACTACCCTGCGCGTTGGATGCTGACCGAGGTATGTAGTAGGCAGCGGCGTGGCACGCATGCGCACCGGTTGTCAGTGGCAGCGTTACGAGACGAAAGCGCGAGCCGGTATGCTCGCCTGCCCGTTGTTTTCTCACATGGCACCCGGTGTGTCAAGCGACATAGGCTCCATGCCAAGCATGCAGGTTGAGTAGGATAAAGTCTTGTGATCACAGGAGCTAATTTGGTCCGCCGAACACAATGGATCAATCTACAATCATTTATGATAATCAGCGCCAGGATAAACGCAACTTAAACTGGCCTGTCACCACGGTTTGATTGATTCCTTGGATACTGTATGTGAACAAAGACTCCCTGTGGAGCACGAGATAATCGATTTCGATTACAATTGCCCTGGCCTTGTCACAAACGCCTTTCAGGTACCTGCCACCACTGTGGTAGTAAGCCCTTACGCGCACCCGGAGAACATTCTTATCGGAAATTTTAAATTTTTTTCCCTCGCCGCCCGCATCTGTACGGCATCGACAAACAACACGCCTCATTCCTTTTCCTTTTCCTTTGCGCCCCCGATCGCGCGCGTGGGCAGAGGACAATTGAACAAGACGACACGGAGATCTTATTTTTTTTTGTTGAGTTGGCACAGTGACGGCGTGATCGAATGGAGTGCAAAAGCATAGTAGGCACCGTCGGATGCATGTTCCTCGCTTCCCGCGAATATGTAGCATATAATATGTACTCGAAGCCTCGAGAACAGCGCCAGGGTTGGCTCATTTATTGAGGCTATTGACGCGGGTTCCCGATCGAATTGCCGACAAGATAATAAGTACCAAGATAGAGAGTGAGTTCTGATGCGGCTGTGTCCACGGCCGCATCGATTGATGGGGGGAATATTATTATTATTTTGGTACCCCGGAAAGAGCCGCGTAAGGAGACAAGGAATGCGGGCGAAGCAACGCCAGGTGTTTTAAAGTTCATGTTGACGTGACCTTCGGCGAGCGAATGTGCGGTTCACACCCCTCGTGGAGTTCTCGAAATGCCTATCTAGGATACATGAAAGGAGCGAGTGGCAACAGGAAAAAAAAGAATGAAATTTTTAGGGTTGCTTTTTTTTTTTTTTTTTGATGAACTAGAACTTGTCGAGTGGTCCGAGAGAATGGAATTGAATGACGAGGAACGGGGGGCCACCCTTGCACACGTACGATGCTGTATGTAAGTATGTGCTTTCGACGCCAAACTTTCCAAATGCGCGTTCTCAGGGCAAGAAGGAGCCAGTATGACGGTACCAACGCCCCCTCGTGGTGTCCTGCCCTTGAGCTCAACAGCATTGCTCGGCGTTGGCACACACTCTTTTTTATTCATCACCGTCCCTCGTCTCGGTTGGTTCGATTGAAGCGCAGATATGTCCAAGGCGTTTCGTGCGCCTGAACGGCGATGCGATCATCTCCAATGTCGAGGATCCATCCGCGGCAATGATGCTGATGCGGTTTGCATGCAGCATTCCATCCGTGCACGCCAAGATACTCGATCTAATGAACAGTCATGCGTCGTTGGCGGGAGGAACTAGACAGGGTGTGTTGTGAGACACTCGGAAATGACGTGGAGATGATCACGTTCTGAGAGTGGCCCGTGGAGGGGTGTGTGGAACGTGTGTTTTCGAACCGGAACTTGTTGCATGAGGCGCGATGAGGCTGCGCAGGATCCAGAATGAACCACAAACAGGGACTTGTATGCGATGGCACGATGCCCCGGGAAGGGAATCATTGCGATTTGACATGGTCTATATGCGGGGGTCGGAGCGGAACTAGTGTGGGCGTCTTGCCAGAGAGGTGCTATGTATAGGTCGAGGTGTGTGGGTGTGAGGGGATAATGCCCTGTATCCAGTTGGCCCTGCTGTGGGCGTTGTTGAAGGCGATGTCTGGTTCTTATATCCATATGACTGTGCAGCCTCATGGAGAGCGTCGGCGATGTGTGAGGTGGTGGCATCAGCATGGAATGGAGACAGCCACGTCGTTTACATAAACTATCATCGATCCGTCATCGGTCAGAAAATTTTGATCCACTGGTAAGAGACCGACTCCGAGCCAATCGCTTTTGCTACGCATTCACAAATCGCAATTACCTCGGTGGTCGTCGTATGTACTTGCCCTAGAGCGTACCCTACGGCTTCCAGAGACATTTTACTGCCACCATTACTGATCAGGAAAGGAATAACGATCTCCGCTTGTTGACCCTCGAGTGAGCGTTTCATCCCGGTTCTCTCCTTTCTTGCACCTGTGCTCATCGATTGGTCCAAATTCAGGTGGTCATCTGTTCGCGGTACGTCTTAAAACCTCTCTCTACCTTCCTCTCTTCTCATCCTCGACAAAGGCGAACCTCCTTGACAGCGACTTTCTGCTCTCTGCAATCTTCGTTGCGCTGTGTCACGCTCGTCTGGTTCAACTTTATTTTTTTTTCCCTTGACCTTTTCCTCGCTGTTTGAGGCGAGGATCCATCCTCTTCTGTAGTCAACTCTATTATTACCGTCCTGGCTAGCCCGGCACCTCCGCAATCCTGGCGATCCTGGTTCGGTAATTCAAGGTTTCCAAAACTCAAGCTCAAGCGCGTGAACATTCCTTTTTTCGAAAAAACACATCGTTGCCGTATAGACACTATAGACCCCTTGGTTTTCCCCGATAAAAAAACAATGTCTCGTGTTGACATACTCCCTCCAGCGACACCCGTCGATATCCAGGAACCCGTTTCCTTCCCAGGTTCTCCGGGATTCCGCGATACACCAGGCTTGGATCGACTGGAGGACTCTTCTTTGATTCACGAGAAATCTGATTCGACGAAATCTGATTCGACAGGGGATGAAGGGGAGGCTGAGAAGATCTTTGCATCTCTCCCGCCGCTCTTCCGAGGACACCCCGACGTCCATCTTAGGAATGGAATTATGAATGCCTCACGCAAGGCGGCCGAAAACAGAAGCAACGCTGAGAAAGCGTTCTTTGTCGCCGATCTTGGCCAGGTGTACCGTCAACACCAACGCTGGCTTCAATGTATGCCCGACATTGAGCCTTTTTACGGTCTGTAGTCTGCTTTGTCGGTTTCGCTCTGTTACTCACGGGTGTGGTGTGACAGCCGTCAAGTGCAACCCAGACCCGTACGTGTTGAGGTTGCTGGCCGCATTGGGCGCGGGCTTTGACTGCGCGTCCAACGGCGAGATCGCCCAGGTATTGGGACTGGGCGGGGTAGAGCCCGGTCGGATTTTATTCGCCAACCCATGCAAGGCGACCTCGTTCATCCGGACCGCTGCCAAGGTGGGCGTGGACAAGATGACGTTTGACAACGAGGACGAGTTGTACAAGATCGCACGTGCACACCCTGGTGCAAAACTCATCGTTCGTATCCTCGCGGACGATTCCAAGAGCGTCTGCCGGTTCGGTGTCAAATTTGGAGCACCTCTGGAGGTGGTACCTCGTCTGTTGACGAAAGCGCGGGAACTCCACCTGGACGTGATCGGTGTGAGTTTCCACGTCGGGAGCGGATGCTATGATCCGGCGATCTATGAAGACGCGGTGGGACGCGCGCGTGAGGCGTTTGATATGGGGTCGCGGGTCGGGTATCAATTTTCGTTGCTTGACGTTGGGGGCGGATTCGAAGATGGACGTCTGGAAACGGCGGCGTCTGTGTTGACGCGGGCGATTCAACACCACTTT
>JBBPQD010000080.1:0-21398 GCA_038092355.1 Caloboletus inedulis
GCCGTTTGCATGGTCAGTGCATCCTTTGTTTTCGCCAATCATGTGGACAACGCTTGAACTTGGAACTTCGACACTTGCCACAGGGTGCAACGCACTCGTCGCGCATACGATACCATGCGCGCGTTCATGCACTCCCTAATCCGCACCACGCGAGAGACCATCCAAGCTGAAGCCGAGGACACTGCAACGAAGCGAGCGAGGGATCTCTTTACACTTCTGATTCGGGCTTCTGAGGATACAGGAGGTAAGATGGGCCTGAATGACAATGAATTGGTAAGTGGGAATTGCCTTGCACCAGTAGCAGCCACTAACAAGTGACCTTGGCACAGGTCGGCAATCTGTTCTCCTTTATGTTCGCTGGTCATGGTAAACACTTGGTCCTGGTTCCTTTGAAGACCTTGGAATACTCACATTCAATATTCAGAGACCACAGCCCACACTTTGGCAGCAACTCTTGCATTCCTCGCTTTGGATTCTGCCCTCCAGGACGAACTTGTTGCCCAAGTGCGAGAGGCGACGCGAGGGAGAGATGATGATACCTTGGTAAGTCGTCATGTTAAGCAGTACTTTCCTTTCACAAACACATCTTCAGTTGATAGAAGATTACGGGAAACTTGACAAGATACTTGCAGCATTCTACGAAGGGATCCGAATGTTTCGTAGGTAACAAAGCTCTGTCCTTTGACACTATCTGAATGTTGTGGGTATTGTAGCATCAGGGGTGTTTCTTGTCCGCGAGGCAAAACGCGACACGATCCTGGACATCTCTGATAACGATGAACCCAGAATATTGTCTGTAAAGAAGGGCACCCATGTAAGTCATCGCCAGGATTCCCTGTTATGAACCGACGGCTGACGGTGTGATAAGGTTGTGGTGGACATGGTTGGCGTCCGTGAGCACATTTGTAGCTTTCTCTTGACTATTGTCTATATTGACCTTTTAGAATATAACCCACGTTATTTTTCCGAGCCCGACGAATTCCGACCGTCGAGATGGTACAGAAGGCAGAGAGACTCGGATGAAAGGGATGAGTCGGAGGAATACACGGCGTTTAGTATCGGTATACTAGAGTTGGTTCGTCTCCGTGGGTTCGTTTCATTGATGCCCCCCCGATCCATAGGTCCCCGCGCGTGCCTTGGTCGCAAATTTGCATCTACGGAAGGTGTGTGCTTCCTCGCGTCGTTATTGCGAGAATGGCGGGTCGAACCGTTGCTTGCTGTGCGGTCCAATGGACGGGTCGAGACTGTGGATGAGTGGCGAGGACGGGTATTGCAGGCGATGATTGAACTGACGCTGGGCATCAAAGATGTGCCTCTTAGATTTGTGAGACGCACCTGATTAAGTGTATCTCGACCAAATGTTTATTAGTAACTCATATTAGCTCCCTGTACTAAGGAGTTATTATCTGGTTCACCATAGTACTGGAGGCGTGGTGAATAAGACGAACTCTGGTACATACTTGAGAACATGAATAAGTTCCTGGCACTGCCAAGAATGGTACTTTGCTGATGCAGTAGTAGCATGACTGGTAGTCGATCCAAGAACTGGTCACCGAGTATTGACATGCAGCATGGCGACTGCATCCAACTCTTGATCGGTTTCAGTCTGGTTTCATGGAAATGCAGTCACGTGAAAGACTGGTCTCAGTTCACTCAAAATAAGTGTCTGGACCGGACCGGACCGGACTTCAAAACACCACTTAAACTCGGGTTTACTTTATCAAAACCACACCAATTCCTACGAACACTCTCGGGATCTCACTTCAATTCGTCGTCGCCCCATCGAAATACATCCGTCGACGCATGTGACTGACAGTTACACAACAGGGGAATTGATGATGTCACAAATAACCAGGACTGTGACGCGGGGTGGTTGGACCCCTCCCTCACCAAAAGAAAAAAAAAAGAAAAAAAAGAACCTGAAACGACTATAAAATATCAAGGTACGGTATTCAGCGCCCGCTCAAAATCCGCAATGATATCGTTGATCAGTGTTCGATCCGTTCCGAGGCTTGCATCCCGCCATACCAGCAGTGTGTGAATATGCGTTTGGAACCAGAATCCTCCCCGGCACAAAACAACAACACGCACCCGAATCAAATCTGGTGTCACGCCAGCCACCAGTTGCTCTTCCCTGGTTATTTGCCCGTGCGTCGTCGCAGGATGGAGCACGAGCGTCTTGGCATCGCCCACGTTGGCGAGGTTGCTCGCAAGTCGGAGCGAGTCCACCACTTTGCTCGCAATGCTATGATCGCCCTTGAGACCAAAGTTCAACATCCCGTTGTACGCATTGTGGCGGAGCAGCCTCTTGGCCCGTTCGTGCTAAGGGTGTGTCTCGTGGCCCAGATAGTACGAGACCCATGCGACTTTGGGGTGTTTTGTGAGCCAGCTAGAGGTGTGAGCATCAGGGTCTGAGTAACTGAAAAGTAGGGGGAAAGAGGTGATGTACATCGCTAGCGCTAACGCGTTGTCGCAGTGTCTCTGACCGCGCAGACTGAGTGTTTCGAGACCTCGAATGAGGAGGGAGGCTCCAAAGGGGTTTACCACAGGTCCGACTCGGATGTCGCGCAAGAGTTCCACGCGAAGCTTCACCGCAAACGCGATCAGTCCAAACCTTTTACTGAAGGGGTCTGGTAAGGGAAATTGCCACTAGTCCAATCAAATTTGCCTGTCGTGACAGTCATTCGAGTTGCCAAACGATCAAAGAATCCACAAACCAGAGCCGATGACAACGCCTGCGACCGTGGTTCCGCCGCCTCCGATCCAGTTGGTGGTACTGTGTACTACCGAGGTGTCAGGCAAATACAATCAATCGACCAAAAAACGATATCCGCGCCAAGGGAGATTGGTCGGATCAAGTATCCTCCCATTCCGAACGTATTGCCTACGATCAATGAAACCCTAACTTGACCCCGATGCCGTATTTCTTGAACGTCACTGGTATATCTATAACAACACGTCTCGGATGGACGGATGATCCGAACCTCTGAACAGGTTGTATGTCTAACGAGAGCCGCTGGGTCAGGGCGGTTCAAATCAAAGGCAGACGAAAATCGCACGGTGCGTACCCCGCCGTAGAGGTATAACCTAGGACACGCTGACTTGTTGAGAAGCGAAGCGACGCGTGGATAGTCAAGATGTGAATGAGGACTCACGTCGACACGATGTTATCGTCCGAATCTGTAATCGCAGAAATAGCTAGGAATTCCGCACATAGACTGGACGCCGTCGTTACTGCGGTCCCCTCGAGCGCTGCGAACTGATTCTCAAAGACCTCCTTCAAAGACAGAACAAAAAAATCACAGCATGCTAGGTGGGGAGCGGTATGTATAGACCCACGACGGTGGGGGTTGCCCATGCGAGAGTCGGAGAACGCGTGCGTCCCCGGAAGAAAACCGATCCCTGCGCTACTTATCAATAATCTTCACTGACGCACTGAGAGCTTGTTCGGAAGGAGGTTTATGTACCATTCCAATAATTGACATTGTTGGTTTATAATACTAGGTAACGGACTGAGAAGAAGTGAGATTGAGGCAAGTTTGTCTGAATGAATGTTGTGACCCTACTAGTACTCTAGCTAGTAGTATTGAGATGGGCTGCGGTAGTTTTCCTTTTTCGCTAGCCGCCCCGCAGCTCCATGTCCGTCAGGGACCCGATCAAGGCGCACAAAGTCCCCATCTACTACACAGTACTTATGCCGCCTCGACCAGTTTCATCTTCGATAATTCCAACGTAAGTCGGCATTTTCGTTCTTCCGTTCGGGTGCTCAGACGAGTTGGAACGGGTTCCGACTCACCGAGCATAATACTATTCGCTCCATATATAGAGGTTGGCGCCGTCAGGAGTGCTCTGGTCCAATCAGAGTCCTTGCTAACCCCCGTGTAGGCCCGCGAAATCATTCAGAAACGCAACGTAATTACTGGTTGTTGCTGATGGGCGTACCTCAATCTCACCTCCTCCTCGCTTCGCCCTCAGTCCGTTACCTATATATTATTGACCAAACAATGTCAATTATTGGAATGATACATACCCCTCCTTCCGAACAGGCTCTTTGAAAGTAAAAGTTGGTAAAGATTGAGCATGATCACTGCCATTGCTACTCTTGCCTTTGTTCTCGTCGCCTCCCGGGTCCTCAAGCTCGTCCATGGCCTCAAGGTCTGTCGCGATACCGATCCCCATTCCCTATACCGACCAAATGACAGGCTGTCGACTTCCTCCCCGGTTTGCGCATTCCCTTGGAGCAGTTTTCCTCCTTAGCTGTCGTCCTACCTTCGACATGGTGGAACCCTGGTCCGTCCTTCGCACCACGTGTCTTTTCTCCCTTCACATTCTCTCCGCTGCAGGTCTGTCATTTCCTTGGACCTGGAGAAAGACCAAGAACAGTATGTATGTTTCTTCTCTGATAGTATATACTCACCTCCCTCTAGTCTACCGTCGCTACGGTTGTGACACCGTCTCCATTGTCCCATTCATAAGTGGTCCCCCAACAATATTCACGCGCTCCATGGAAGTCGGGAAGCAACTCGTCGTTGCCGGCCACATGTCTGGTGCCTTTGGAAAATCAGATTACCTGGGCCGATTCCTTCTGTAGGTCTGCAGACGTGCACCCAGCTGTGGGAAATGTCCCTAACTTGTATCCTGCAGGTTCTGGGGTCCGAACATCCTTGCTGCAGAGGGGGAGTTGTGGAGAAAACACAGAAGAATCACCAGTCCTGCGTTTAACAACGAGATGTAAATGGTTAGATTTTCGAGCATTAGCTACATGGCTAATTCAGCCAAGGTATACCTCTGTTTGGGATGCCTCGCGCAGGCTTTACGCGGAGATGACCTCCGCCGAGGGATGGGCCACGAAAGATGTTATCGAGGTTCCCGATTTCCGTTTGTTCACATTCAAGGTGAGCTTCTTGGCTGAGACTCTACCTCAAGAATGATCATCATTTATGCCACCATTTTATAACAGTTTACGCTCATCATATTTGCATCAGTTGGCTTCGATATCCCATTCACATGGGTCAATCCCCCTAATCACCACGGTGAAATGAACGTACTTGAATGCTTAAAAATTATCAATAAAACATTTGCATTTGCGAACGCTGTCCCTGGATGGGCTTGGAAATTGCCGTTTGCATGGTCAGTGCATCCTTTGTTTTCGCCAATCATGTGGACAACGCTTGAACTTGGAACTTCGACACTTGCCACAGGGTGCAACGCACTCGTCGCGCATACGATACCATGCGCGCTTTCATGCACTCCCTAATCCGCACCGCGCGAGAGACCATCCAAGCTGAAGCCGAGGACACTGCAACGAAGCGAGCGAGGGATCTCTTTACACTTCTGATTCGAGCTTCTGAGGATACAGGAGGTAAGATGGGCCTGAATGACAATGAATTGGTCAGTAACACTCGAGGTTCCTTGCACCAGCTGCAGTCACTAACCAGTGATCTTGGCACAGATTGGCAATATGTTCACCTTTATGCTCGCTGGTCATGGTAAACACTTGGTCCTGGTTCCTTTGAGATCTTGGAATACTCATTTAATATCCAGACAGCACATCACATACTTTGGCAGCAACTCTTGCGTTCCTCGCTTTGGATTCTGCCCTCCAAGACGAACTTGTTGCCCAAGTGCAAGAGGCGACGCGAGG
Organism: Caloboletus inedulis; assembly: GCA_038092355.1. Lineage (NCBI taxonomy): Eukaryota > Fungi > Basidiomycota > Agaricomycetes > Boletales > Boletaceae > Caloboletus > Caloboletus inedulis. The sequence continues at coordinate 5,645 of JBBPQD010000080.1, forward strand.
GAGAGATGATGATACCTTGGTAAGTCGTCGTTTCAAGCAGCACTTTCCTTTCACCTATCTTTGGAAACACATTTCCAGTTGGTAGAAGATTACGGAAAACTCGATAAGATACTCGCAGCATTCTACGAAGGGGTCCGAATGTTCCGTAGGTGACAAGGCTCTGTCCTTCCACTTCATCTGAGTGTTGTTGGTATTTTAGCATCAGGAACCTTTCTTGTCCGCGAGGCAAAACACGACGCGGTTTTGAACGTCTCTGACAGCGATGAACCCAGAATGTTATCTGTAAAGAAGGGCACCCAAGTAGGTCATTGCCGGGAGCCCCTATCGTGAACCGTCGGCTGACAATGTGAGAAGGTTGTGGTGGACATGATTGGCCTCCGTGAGCACACTGCGGCTTTCTCTTGACTAATATCTATATTGACCTTTTAGAATATAACCCACGTTATTTTTCTGAGCCCGATGAATACCGACCTTCGAGATGGTACAGAAAGCAGACAGACTCGGATGAAAGGGATGAGTCGGAGGAATACACAGCGTTTAGTATCGGTATACTAGAGTTGGTTCGTCTCCGTGGGTTCGTTTCATTGATGCCCCCGATTCATAGGTCCCCGCGCGTGTCTTGGTCGCAAATTTGCATCTACGGAAGGTGTGTGCCTCGTCGCGTCGTTGTTACGGGACTGGCGGATCGAGCCGTTGCTTGCGGTGCAATCGAATGGAAGGGTTGAGACTGTGGATGAGTGGCGAGGACGGGTATTGCAGGGGACGATTGGACTGTCGTTGGGCATCAAAAATGTGCCTCTCAGATTTGTGAAACGCACCTGATCAAGCGTATCCCGACCTCCAGTCTCGCGTGCCCATGAGGTTTCTGACTCCTGAACCTTTTACTATGTATGTATGCATGTTATTGTTGAACTATTGTTGCGGGTGTCCAAATGCAGTAACGTTAAGTTGAGGTTGACCATCTTCACGAACCTGATGAACAAAACTCGCAACGTCCGCTGACACTCGTAACTTATCGTTCTCATTCCACCTGATGACCTACCAGACTGTAATATGCTCCCTTTATTTCTTGTCAATAGCTCTTGCGCAATACACTCCATCCCCGAGGTGAGTATATCCACTAGCCCATCCGTACGAGTGGCGCTCATTCGCGATAGATGGGCACAAGCAGTCGCTTTGTTGGGGAGCACGCTATACGTTCATGGCGGACTAAATGATCCGTTCAATTCCTACTCATACACCTCTGCACCAGAAATATCCGACTTATTAGTTCTCGATCTCTCTGCATCTTTTAATTCCTCGTCTCCCCCGTGGCAACTCTTCTCCAGTAACTCATCGCCTCCCCTCGCTTGGCACACATTATCCGCGTTCAACCCCAGCGAACTTTTACTCTACGGGGGTCAACCAGACCCCAATTCTTTGACAGTTCTTACAACCCTCAACGACTCGTCAGGTCTACTCTTGACCTCTAACAAGTCCGGTCCATCTTTCCTCATGGAACCACAGGGTTGGGCGAATGAACCCATGCGCAGGATTCGTCACTCCTCATCCTATACAAGCGGCAAGGTGTGGATTATTGGTGGTGAGAAGGCGGATGGTTCTGGAAATGCATTTAGTGAGCACTACTCCTTCACCCCATCCGGTCCAGAGTTCGTCCAGTTGCCATCCTCGAGCAGCGCACCACCCGATATTTATGGCCACGCCTCGCTCGTGTTACCAGATGGACGCCTCCTGGTCCTCGGGGGTTACTGCGCGTCGTGCTCCGAGCTCGTGCCCATGAACACGGTATGGTCATTGAACACCACACAAAATCCGCCTGTCTGGGAGAAGCTCTCCATCTCAAACACATCGTTGCCGAGTCCCCGTCGCGACTTCGCCGCGGTCGTCCTTTCCAATGGCCAGGTCCTTATCCATGGAGGCGGCGACGCCCCGCTCCAGGCGACGTACAGTGACGGCTGGGTATTGGACACGGGTCAGAACCCCATGGTCTGGAGTAGTGTTGCTGCCCTCACACAGCTAGGTCAAAGGAAAGACCACTTTGCAGTTCAAGCAGGTGGTTATGTATTATTCTGCTTTGGTGAGATGCATCAATCGCATGATCACGACGATGGCCACTCATATCATTCATGTTAGGATATGGCTCCTCCTCTCCGGCATCCGCATCCTTATTCATATATAATCCGGCGACGTCTTCGATGGTTACCTCCTACACTGCACCTTCTCCTGGCTCGATGCCTGCCATTATTTCATTGCCGGGGCCCACACAGACAGGTTCAAACCCCAATTCCAATGGAGGAACGGGCACCGCTTCTCCTGGAGGCCCGTCAAGTTCACCCTCGTATAACCCTGGCTCATCCTCTGGGTCAAGTAGCCGTGCTATTGCAATCGCACTCGGGACGACATTTGGAGTCCTTGTGCTCGTCGTAGGTGGACTTGCACTGATATACTATATGAAACGAGTGCATAATCGTAACAGAAGGGCAGCTAGGAGATTTTTCCCGCTTGCAGACGACCCCGAATTCTCGTCGTCGTCGGGATCGGTGGGCGGCGCTGCACCAGAGGCGGCACACCTCGACAGCCAAACCAATGAAAGAGTCAGGAGGGTTGATAGCCCAGGTATAATTTCGGATATTCTCGCGCATCTCGGCATCGGCAAATTTAGCTCCACGCTGCGTCATCCTCGAAAGGACATGTTTGCAGACGAGGACACCAGATCGTTTGGCCAGGTTGGGTACTCGAGTACCGCGCGGAGACAGGGCAGTCAGGGGACAAGTATCTGGTCCTTCCGCTCTGTGGGTGCCTTGGTGCGCGGGGTGATTGGCCGCGAGCCTAGCGGATCTGGAGTAGATCAAGGGGATCACGAGTGGGAGAAGATCGGTCATCTCCGTGAGGGGGGTCGGGAAGGTTTAATTCGTCAAGGAAGTTTTCACAGCGAATATTCCTCGCATCCGACTCATCGGAGAGACGGAAGTTTCTGGTCATATACTGATCTCTTTGAGGACCCTCTCCAGGACGACGAATATGATGATCCCAATTTACGCCCTGTCATTCCCGAGAAGGACGCAGATTATGACAATTCTCTTCCAAGAAGTGATGAAACTGGCGATTTTGAGTGGACCGCTTTGGCCCCTCAAGATTCCGTTTGGTCCTCTGTACACTCACGTATGCTCACCCCCCTCAGAGAAGTTTCTCACACGTCCCTCTCGGATTCTTCCAATTCGCTTCCGCCTCTGCAAGAATCTTCGCACGGAAAAATATCCTATGGTCATGCGGACAACGCCGCACTCTCCCCACCACGCAGCATCTCTCCAACAACCCACAGTCCTACTGCTTCACGTTTCTCTGATCCACCCCCCGTTACATCCGCTCCTCGATATTCGACTGTCTCAGATTCTACCTTGTCTCGTTCAGCATCTCTATCTCGCCCTGACAGCTGGTGGTCACGTTTAACGAAGTCGCCACTACTTGATCGTCGCACGTCGATCACATCATCCAAGCCGCTGGAATTTAGAGACCCAACACCCGCCCCTCTACTCGTCCCGTTAGAAGAAACGAAGAAATCCTCTCCCACTCCTGCGCGTTCCAATGATACACCTGCTGATATACCTGTCAAACACGGTAAATCATTGTCTTCTGCTTACAGCGGACGTACGGCGAATACCAACTCCGCAGAGCACCTTGGGGACAGCTATGACGTGGTTCAGCGTCTTGCATCTGACGGATCAGCTTCCCGGCGCGCACCATCGCTGGGTTCTGCGGAAATAACCGAACCTCGGATGTTCGCAGTTGGCAACCACGCGCTTGCCGAGACCTCTCCGTCAAGCGGTTTACCCCACGCTGATCCACCACGGTCAGCATTAGCCCTAGCTGGCCCTGCGATGTGCATGGACGTAGAGACGCCCTCTGAGCCTTTTACGTCGCCAATATCTAATCTGACACCCTCAAGGGAGGGTGCCATCGTGACCAGTAGAGTCAGAGCGTACGAGCGCAGGTTATCTCGAGAATTAGAATCACAACAAATTCCTCCCCCTCGAAACTCCCGCCGCCGTGAAGAAGTACCGTCACGGACGCGACCGACGATACACTACGGGGTCGCCCCGCGTGCCTCGTTATTTATCGCCAACCCCGATCTTGGACATATTTCGTGACGCCTTGCTTCTCTACTGCTGTGACCTGAATTTACCCTGTGTGAGGATTGTAGGTGTATGCACCATGCTGTGTTGTATCGTATTGGAGGACACTGTGTATTTTCTTACTTTCCATGGACATGCTACCTCGATACCCTCTAGAAAGCACCTGTTGTACGAGTTGGACCCCGTGAATCAAAGTGACTGACATCTCGTGACAACAAAGCGATTGAGTAACAGAAATCTCTCTCACGTCCCTTTGGCAGCTGCTGTGATGCACTGCCGGCGGCCCAACTTATTTATTCACAACGGACCGGAATCCTCTGCGCTTGTATACCTGGCAACTGGGAGAATGACGCCCATGTGGATAGGGGGGTGGCAAATATGAACCGTGTAATCAGACCATGGCCACTCCAAACCCGAGTCGCCGGATCCACCCATCTAGGGAGAACACCTGATGGACGGCTCGGCTCGATCGAATCACCGCTGCAGTTCTACCGCGAAGCAACCCCCTGCGGACATGACCGACTACGATGGCGGCCCAACCTGCTCGACAAAGACGGAGATCAGATCATTCTGTTCTGACTCGAGAATAAAAATTTATTTGCTTCTTATTCCCAAGTTGGGGTGTGGATATAATGGTTATTGAATGATGAACGCGAAAGACTTTTTTTTTCTTACATTATGTGACGGCCTGGGATCGAGCAAGTTAACAACTTCGCAGGGACGAACTGTCGGGTATACACATGATTCCTACCCAGCTGAGAAGAAACGACTGGATGATATCCTCCCGCGTTCCACAGGTAAGGTCGGTCAGGTGTAAAGCACACGTCGATGAGAGTTTTTTTTGGAAAAGAAAAAAAAAGTTCAAAAAAAGAATCGAGTCGCGACCGCAGAAATTAGTCCCACGAACGGTCTGACGGCATTGGGTTTCCATGCGCAGGGGAAGCCTTTTCGTACTGGTCCATTGGGTGAAAGGGAACATGACGTATGCATGGACCTGCACATGATACTTTGTCGGCAGAACCACAGAACTTGCATCCATATCAGAAGCAATTAAGATGATTCATATCGGCCGTTGGAGCCTGCCATGCTGTGGAGGGCCGTGTGATGCTAACTTGAAGAGCTTGTTTATTTCAAAAAAACCGCGTGCTTCTGGGCCCATTGGCGTGCTGTGGGATGTGGCTGGCATGGAAGGCCATCCCAATAAAGTCTAGCGTTCACTGCCGCCATCTAAAGTAGACGGACGGTTTGAAAGGGAGCGAGCCTCTGAAAAGGGGCGCTTAAGCTCCGAAAGGACTGAGCCAGGGCATGGAACTTACAAATCCAGGGTCCAACGTCCAGCAACGTCCGCGAGGACCGCAGCCACTTGCAGTGGAACTTGAAGGCTACGAAGGATGTGTCACACGCTAGATACCCAGTTCGAATGACGGTGGCAAAAGACTTGTTCTGCTGAGTCGTTGTCGCGTCCGTAGGTTGAGATGCTGTCGCAATTGTGCGAAGAATTCTATTGTGGCAGCTGTTGGCGAAGGAAGATTCTAAAGACCCTCACACCCCAGGCGATAAGGCATCAACGTGGGAGATACACTCACCAGCCACTATCTGGTTGTTTGAGGTAGATCTCCGGAGGGTGGTCTAGGTGCTCGCAACGCAAATTGACCATGTACTTGGTACTAGACCAGTAACAAGACTCTGTTGGTAAACGCACGTCACCGGTATGAGAATGGCCAAATTAATTGATCGAATAAATTGGGATGCTGTCGAGAAAGACAACAGTACTCGTATCAGGTCACTTTATTAATTGCCACGGTTCGCAAAACAGCCTCGTTGTACGACAGCACAACGCCCCACTTCATAATTCGGACGACCTAACAAGATTCTCTCGTTCCCTATCTAATGTTGACGTGGACGCTGAAGCCTTGACTGGGCCGACTCTCCTACCGGTCCTAATGGACCGACTCGAAGCGTTCCAGAACCAAATATATAATGTTTCCCTGGCAGTATGCCTTGATTAGGAAAGCTGGGCGGCTGGAGCCATCCAGCTGTGCACTCAGCCCGCGAGGTCCTCGGACACCCCTTCCTCTCGCAGCGCCAACGATGTGGTACAGACGCCGGGGGTGTTATCTGCCTCGTGTCGGAACAGCGAATAGACCTGTTGACACACATGACTTTCCTGTTGTCCAGTTCTGCCTTGTCCAGGTTCGTGCTGCGTGTTGCACTCTGCACACGATGTCACCGGTGATTTGACAATCGGTATGCCCATTCCCAACAGCTACCTTGGACGTATGAATACATGTGTTGACTCACACAGCGCGAGCCATCTCGTCTACTCTTCGAGTTCCCGGAGCAGCTTCTTGAGCTCCTCGGACTTTGGTGTGATCCCGTCGAGGTCCTGTTATCATGCTCAATTGTCAAGTAAACTCACATAACATAACGAAATAATCTTACCTTGACAAGCAACTCGACGTATTTAGCCTGAGCATCTTCCTTGCTCGTGCCCTTGACACCATTCCAAGCATCCCTACAGTGACATGTGAAATTGAGCATGGCCACAGAGAAACGGAGAACGCTTTGACCATTTGGCCTTCCCGACAAAGTCCAGCAGGCCTGGTCTCCCGATCTTCACATCACCCTCGGTTGCTGGATGCCGCATTCAGAGAGGTTCGGCACCGACTGTTCGAGAACACGAACCTTGCTTGTAGTATGCGTAGTACTAACAGAGTGTTTCAGCCGATCGCAACTGATCTCGAAGAGAGTATCCCCTCACCTTGAGCTTAGTGTCCTGGTCAGGCTGGTAAGGGCCGTCCTTGGGGAGACCCTGGACGTACTTGACGGCCTTTTCGAACTTTTCCTGCACGGACAATGGCATGGTTGAGGGTCAAGAGTCGTTGGAGGGCAACTGGGATGAAATACGACAAATCGGGGTTTATCTGATCACAACAACCAGTTCTCGATTAGGAATGTCATGTCATTATCTTATCACAAGCAACGGTTTCAGTTGGACAAGGCCTCAGAGCTTGCAAATAATTGGCGGCGCTGACAGTGAAGCACTCGAGCGTTTCTCGCTACTATCGACCGAGAGCGTCGTGTGCGAGCAATGAAATATTCAGTGGCTCCGAGCGCCTTCTTGAGCTCGGAGGAGATATCGTGACAAGTCACGTGTGTGACAGAGCGTGTCTAACGGTTACGCCCATACATCCTGGGAGACAAGACGGCTCTTGATTGCAACCAAACGCTTGTCCAGCTGCGCTTGAGCATGTCGCACTCGGCAGCAGCACCGCCTTCTCCACAAGAGATACAAAGAAAACTCTCCGTACATTCCGCCGCCAAGCCCAAGAAGGTGTGATCCATTACTGTCTCTCTCACCCTCGATACGTTGTTTTGATCTGGGGAATCGCAGAGTCCACCGGTCGCACAGGCACATGTGTCTGGCACAGAGTCAGATTCAGATTCCGTTGCGTCACCAGATTTGGCGTCGCCTACTCATTCACAATCGATGGGTTCTACCGGAGCGTTGCTGTCTGGTAGCAATTCACAACCACCACTCTCTTCGATCGCGGAGCGTGCATCGGGTAGTGGTGAGGAGTCCGAAGAAGACGACGAGGAAGAGGAAGGGCCGTGGAAGACGGCGGACAAGTCTCAGCGCATTGAGGACTCCGTGAACGAAGGCGTTATCAAGTCTGGCTATCTCTGGAAGAAGGGCGAGCGGCGCAAGGTCAGTCATCCTAAGCGCTCACGTATTGCTTAATCTGGATGTTATTGTAGACTTGGAAGAAGAGATGGTTTGTACTACGACCAGCGCATCTGGCATACTACAAGACCTCTGCGGAGTACCAGCTTCTTCGACTCCTCAATCTGACCGATGTCCACTCGTGCACACAAGTCGTGTTGAAGAAGCATCCATACACTTTCGGGGTTGTTACATCTGTCAGAACATTTTACCTTCAGACGCGGAGCTTCGAGGAGGTACAGCAATGGGTGGCGGCCATTCAGGATGCACGGGAGACCCTGATGATGACTTCGACTCAAACGTCGCTGAATACGCCGGTCACGATACCGGAGGCACAAGGGATGCTCAGTCGCAGCGTCACCATAACTCCACCTCCCACTCATCCGTTGCACGCCCAAAATATCACTTCTTCGGACTCGGAGGATGTCTCGCCGAGTGGTCAGCAGACATACTCGGCGTCTTCGCAGAATCGACCGATGATTGGTTCCTCGCCTACTCGAGCACCGGGTCCACCGAGAGATGCGATTGCAAAGATAGTTGTGTCCGGCTACTTGATGAAATGCGGTTCGAAACGACATAATTGGCGCAAACGATGGTTCGTGCTATACGGAGAAAAATTAGTTTATTCGGCAAGTCACATGGTAGGTTGGGTGGCCTGGACTGATCGAAGACGCGTGGCTGACGTATGCACGTTGGGTCGGATGTTGGCAGGACACGAAGCCGCACGGGCAGTTCTCTGTGTCTGAGATTCTTGATGCCTTGGAGTTCGATATGCAGTCACACAAACACGGTGGAGGGATTTCGCCGCCGGTGACGAGTATACAAGTATCGGGGGGGTCACCGGACAACCGGAAACATGCATATGGGCCATATACGTTCAAGATAGTGACGACGAAGCGGACGTTAGTGTTGTGTGCGCCAAGCGAGGAGGAGGAGATCAAATGGCTTAGTGCGGTCCGGGCGCTGATAGCGAGGAGAACGGGGGCTGGGGTTGTTCCTGGAGATCTGAGTGGAAATCCGGCCTCGAAGCCGGTGGCTGGAGGGGGTGAGGCGGGGCAAGGGGGAGGGACGTCGAGCAGCGGACTGAAGCATAAGGTCAGGAACCTGAGCATCAGTGGACCGAGCGGTGCTCTAATATCAGACGGATAGTTTGAAAAATGACGGCATTATCTACCGAGTGTCAGATGTGCTTGCGTTGTGCTCCCACGTCAAGAAGATGGGTCGTGTCACGAGTACCGTCGCTGTATACTCACTAGTACGTATGTATGTATTGCTTTATTGGTGGAGGTGGGACTATGGGCTGTGGACGAAAAGGCTGCGGCTTCGCGGGGACAAGCAAATGGCAAATGTTTAATGAATGATGGGGAAGGCGAACTTTGTCGGTTGGACGCGTTTGATAAGTGGCGTATGCGACAAGCGCGGAAGTTGGCCAGACCAATTCGAGACATAGTGGCTGTCTTTGGGGGTCTGGCCCGGTAACTCAACTGAATGCCGATCTTGAAGGAGTGCTAGTTATCCGACACGAGCGGCAGGGGAGGAGCGCGCGCGTACTCTGAGCCTGAACACCATCTGCACCACCTGCACGTTGCTCACAATGCCGTCTGACTGCGGGGATGTGAAAGTGGCAAGACGAGGCAGCCAGGAACGTGCGGGATCAAATGACCCCCCCCCCTTGCCAAATATTCCCATCGGTTTTGAAAATCGGGGGTGCTGAGGTGAGCGAGGACCCCGAAACTTGGTTGTGTTAACAGACCACCAAGTCCTTTCCCGCTCTCCTCGTACGTTACTTATACCTTGGCCCTATGCCTACAATGCGTCCCTCGTCCCCGCTCCCCCTCTCTCTCTTCTGACAAGTATATATCTCTTCTACATCCTCTCCTTCCTTTCCCCCGCTTCCCTTTATCTTTGTCACGAATGCCCCCTGCACCCAAGTCCCCACAACCAAGGAGACCCGGAGCGCCAAAAACAAAAGGCGCTGTACGCGCCAAGTCCGGCTGTTACACCTGCAGAATTCGCCGCAAGGTCCCCTCTCTCCTCCCCCCCCCTGAACCCTCCTAACCCTGCCACCCAGAAATGCGACGAGCAGATGAATGCCGAGGGCAGCTGCTCCACTTGTGTTCGCCTCCGTCTTCAATGCCTCGGCTTCGGTGCTAAACGTCCAGAATGGTTGCGCGTAATGTCCCCCTTCTTTTCTGCCGTTGCATATCATCTCATATCTCCCAGGAGACACGCAATGTCGTAGACTTGCGCGAAAAGATCAAGACCTTCCTCGCATCCCAGGGCATGATCAAGGGCCACTCCGGCTCTGCCCCCCGCCCCGCCGAACACGACCCACAGATATTATCATTGTCTGCGGATTATTCATCCCCCAGCAACAGCCCCCAGACCCCCACTCTCTCCATTCCCTCTACCAACGACGACCGCCCCTCCTCATACCCTCTTCGCACCGACCGTTACCCCGATAATGACCGTAAGACGCCCCCTGTACTATTCCATCTTTCCTACCTAACTTTTCCTCAGGTTTACCCGTCATGCACGAGTTGAGCCCCGACTCTCCCCTGGAACGAAGTGAATACGCCGAAGTCCTCCTTCCTCCTGTCTCATATTCTTCGCCTCCTGTTAACAATAGCTTAGATTCATGTAAGGCCTCGTATCATTACTAAGTATTTGTATGTATAATAGTGCTCAATGCCCTCCTTGCAGGGTCAAACCATTCAATCGCTCTTCAACGCCCACATATCAGCGACTTTTCAAGATTGTATGGTGCTACCGTTCACGAGGACGAAGACTTCATTGATGTTGTCTCTTCGGGCTACTCGTTGACCCCCGCCCCTGCCCTCGATCGATATCCTTGGGTGCCCGACAATCGCCAAAACGCCGCTTTGAACTACTATATGAAACACGTCCTTCGCATGCAATACCTTCATGCAAGCGAAAATCTCGACAATATCATCTGGGAGTTGATCCATACCAGTGATAATGCCCGTCAAGCTGCCTGCCTCCTCTCCGAGCTCCATCGCAAGAGCACTCAGAGAGACAGACTTGGTATCATCGAACCAGAAGATGTAGAGGCCTTGCGCCGTATGCAGATGGTCCCCTTCAACAGTCCCTTGACAGAAGGAGACGCCCTTGCAGGCTTGTGCATCGTGTCCTACTTTCTCTTCAGTGGTGGCAAAGGTCAATGGAAAACCTTCCTCGATGCTGCTTGTTCATTTTCCCTCTCTGTCCTCAACGATCCTCGCTGGGGAGGTCCACGCAGAGTGCTCCATTGCTGTTCGGAGAGCCTCCGCTTCATCATCAAGACGTCGATCTGGTTTGATGTTCTTGCGTCGGCCACGCTCGTCAGAGAACCACACTTCTTGGTTGTTATCCGAGATCTCTTTGGCCCACAAACCGCCTTCTTTGATGATGAACCCGTTATCCCAATGGAGGAGTACTCGATGATATCTGTTATGGGGTGCGAGAACCACATCGTGCTCGCGCTCGCGGAGATTGCCAGCTTGGCCAACTGGAAGGAAGCTCATCTCGCAGCTGGCGACCTTAGCGTCAAAGAACTGGTGAAGCGCGGTCAAAGGATAGAAGAGATCTTGAAAAAGCCCAGCTCGCACCCGGGTGAATTTGAATGCATTGAGAAAGGGCGCGCCGAGCAGCGCCGCCTTACTTCAGAAGTCTTTCGTGCATCGGCACATGTCTACCTTCACTCCGTCGTTTCTGGTAACTTCCCGCGATGCCCAGAAATCATTGAAGCGGTGAACGACACGGTGAAATGCTTGATGGACGCCGAGGATGGTCCAACTGGCCGTGCGGTGGTCCGAAGCGTCGTCTTCAGCATTTGTATCTGTGGCTGTCTAACCGAGGAATACGCTCACCAAGCCTACTTTTTAAAACGCCTCCAAGAACAGCAAGGTCTTTCGCTCGGAAATTCTCGCCAGGTATCAGATTTAATCCAAGAGGTTTGGAAACGACGGTCCCGGGGATCCGTCGACTGGCGCAAAGTCATGCGAGAGGCGGAAATGTTACTCGTATAGAAGTCTGTCTGCTATCGTTGGACTCTTAAATTTCTCTTGCTTTATTTTGCTATCGAAGGTCTCACTCCCATTTTCTCCTGTTGTACTATTTTACCCCCCATCTGCATGTTTACATGGCGAGCATTCTGCTGGACACCGGGATGCTGACTTGTACTGATTGGCTTATCATGGAAAATACCCCCCACTCCAAGCTGTACTCTTTGCATGCTCTCACGAATCGATCTTTTTTTTTTTTTCTCCAAATACAACAGGTGTTGCGTTTTGTTGAACTGCCGGATGTCAGGGGTTTGAACAGCATCCCCAAGACACGATCACCGCAATTACCCGCAGACGGCATCGACGCCACAGCCACGCTCCACTTCTCGTGGGAAGGGCGAATCAACGATGTGCTGGCCATGCTGAAAATGAACCCGTGCACAGGTCTATCCAAAAGCTGTGGGTGACAATCGTAGCATGTCGGGGGCAGTCCCGAATTATTGTATACATTTGGCTTCCCGCGTACGTGAAAGACTCAGTTGCCTGGCAATCCGCATCAAAATAAATTATATCATCGAGGGTACCACTCAGTGAGCCTGGGGGCTCGTTCTCAACTTTTCCGCGGCGGGTATTCTTTATAGTCCTGTGTTCGAGACGACATTGTGTCCGAGGAGAGACGAGCTCATCCGGCCAGGCCGGGGACACCACGGTTTGTTGACATGTTTGCCACCTCACTACGTACGGGCCTGGCATCCTCCCTGAGCTGAATCAAGGATCCGGGTAATTTTTTCCATACATGTCCTGGCGCAAGAAGATGCCCAGGAATGAGGCAGAGGCCACTGGTGGCTTACGGTAATTTGCGGTGATGCGATGTCACAGTGCCTGTTTACTCTAGACATGAGGACCCATAAGAGTATTGCAAATAAATTGATTCCTGGATAATCGAGGAACCATTTCATGTCCCTATCTGCGACCTGGTCCCGGCATTCAAGGAACTGCACCCGCTCTCGGTGACATCTCGCGGCTTTTTCCCTTGTCCGTTTTTGTTTTTTTTATTATTATTTCTTTTCATTTACGTCCGTCTAACCCTCGCCCATCACCGACTTTGTTCCCAGCGGACCCTACCACGGAGGAGCCGCACCACCGGGGGTTGCGACCCAATCACAAGCGCGTCTCCTCGAACCGAATAGTCCCCTTGTCACATCTGACGATGGAAGATTTACAGAATGTGGGGGGGTTATCTTGTCGCGAAGTGATCGGACTCTGGGGTTCGTCTACCGGGACGGGGACGGTATTAAAGTGAATGGACGGACGGAGGGACATCCCAGGCCAATGCCTCGAGTTGATCGTATCTATGGGCCAAGCTCCCCCACTGCGCACCGGGTTTCAGCACACCCGTTTCCGGGTCAGCGGCATATCGGGGGGAGGGCTGTGAGTGGAGACCATGACGTGACAGCTATACTGTAACGAGTTCCGGGAACCGAACACGCGTCAAATCAATCATGCCATGGCCGATGGGGTGATTTGTATTTCTCGTGCCAGTCGAGTCTTGTAGGGATACAGGACGAGGAGCCGAGACCAGGACTCGGCTTGGGCCTCATAGCCATGGAGTTCGGAGGCTTATCTAATGAGCTTGAGAATGAAGTGGCAAACAATGCCGTTGATGACGAATAAGTTAAAGAGGATTATTTCGAGAAATATTCCCAAGAGACTGCCATCTGACACCATCTACAGGCGTTGCATTGGCATGGGTAGACGGGAGGGTAATCACCCCGTGGTCGCAACTGGATCTGCACCGACCGAGTCAGCCTCTCTGCGGCGTTAGTACCCGAGGGCCGTACCCAATTACTTCACGACCTACCAATATGGTTTCATGCAGCCCCTTAGCACAGTTCCTCTGGCTTGATCAGCTTCTTTAAACCTTCCCGTGGCAATGCCATCACGCCGCATTCTCCTCTGCGAGTCTGCCCAATCTATATCCCCGACTGCCTCATACGTTCCTCCTCATCGGCGATTTTCCTTCTTCATCTTCCGATCCCCCATCACCGCTTTCCCGACGACAATCCGCCTGTCACACTCGCTCTTTAATAACAAGCTCCTTCCAAGATCCCCCCTGAGGAAACCATACTCACCCTACCATGTCAAGGAACTCAAATTCCTCCAACGCTAGCCACTCCCCCTCCCCAGATTCCCCATCCGACAAAACTTCCCCCGCTCTTCTAACCGCCTCACTGACGTCAAGACCATCAGATGGACCAGACTCACTCCACATGACCTCCCGTGGAACTCCCAACAGAATGTCCCTAGATCTTCCTCGGCCAGCCTCAGCAGGAAGGGGCGGATGCTGGTTCGTCTCCCCTCCGTTGACTAATCCTGGCCACCAACTGACAAATATCTGTCCACCAGGACTTGTCGACTGCGCAGGAAAGTGAGTCGGCCATTCGAGCGTGTATCCTCCCCCTGACGAAACCCTGCAAGAAATGCGACGAACAGCGCGAAGGAGACTCTTGTCATACATGCAGGCGCCTCCAAATCGAGTGTCTGGGGTGGGGAGCAAGACGTCCAGATTGGATGCGCGTGCGTGTCACCTCCCATCTCTGCTAACGTCTATCCAATCAACTCGTCTCCAGGACAAACGAGCCGTAGAGGCTTATAAAGCAGAAATCAAGGCGAAATTGACCCGAGCTGGCCTCATCCGTGGTCAACCACGTTCTTCTATAATACAGGTCACTTCGTCGTCCTCGTCGTCCTCGTCGTCGACAGTCTTTGCCACAGAACAATATCAGGGTCCTGCGAGTGGATCAACAATTCCTCCCTTCATTAATGATACCGGACCACCTAATCTTACGATTGTCGACACCACGCAACCGCAGGGCCAAGGCGAAAGCCCAATGATGTCAATGTTCGGTGAGCAGTGCTCATCAAGTCCTGTTCAACGACGACTAAGTCAGACATTCAGGGTTACCACTCAGCTCACCTTTCAATATGACCTTGCCGCTGATCGACCCGTCATTACCGCAGCTTCCAAGTCATTCGCCATACACCCCATCCACGTCACTTTCATCCTCACATCCGTCACCGCAAGACCTTGGGCTTTTTGACAATACCTTTGATAGCGTCGCGCCACAGGCGCTCGGATATAACCATGAAGCCACTGCATTATTAGCACACCCGCTCCAAAGCGAGCATGTATTCTACTATTTTGAGCATGTCAGGAAGTCATTGTTCGCCTTTACGAGCGACTCTGCTGCAAATGCAATATACTCAGTAAGCTCTCTTGACCAAAACTCAGACTTGCCTGGAACTGAACTGATGAGTCAACCAAAGGTTGTATCTCAAAACCCGCAAGGTCCCTTGACAAACGCCATTTGTGCTCTAGCAAGTCTCCATAACATGCAGATCCGCGCCGCCAGAGGACTAGAACCAGTAAACAGCACTCTGGAGAACTCGCCGGCAATAATATTTTATGATACTGCCCATGCTCAATTGTATAAATCTCGAGAACAAGTGTTGACGGAAGGTGACGCCAATGCTGCGCTGCACCTCCTCGACTTCTCCTTATTTTCCGGAGGCGTGACTGACTGGCGGCCGATGCTTGATATTGCCAATGACTGGATGGTCCAAACTGGAATCTCAACGCACGAAAACCCCAAACTGGCCATGATGAGCATGAGCCAAGCTGCGCGGGTCGCACTGAAAGCCACCATGGTGAGAGTGCACACGAAACAACACTCAACCTATGACTGATTCGTCGTTAATAGTGGTTGGATGTCATGTCGACGATTACCCTCCATTCCATACCCAAACACTTGGGTTTCTATCGGCGGTTGTATCGGGGGGGAGGAGGCTTCTGGTCAGCTACTTCGGGTATGAGCGCCAAAGAAGACTCGGAC
>JBBPQD010000081.1:0-21260 GCA_038092355.1 Caloboletus inedulis
GACGTCGCCCAAACTGTACAAGCGTCGACACGAAGGACAGACACGACCGGTGGCCCGACTCTTGTTGTACCACAGGATCTGGATAGAGATTAGTACTCGTGAACCGAACCGGCTCAAGTAGATGAACGTACTATGGCAATTTCATCGGGTAGGACAGTGCATAGCATTTGTAGGATCTCTTCTTGGGCAAACTCTGCGCACAACTCATCGTCCAGGGCAGGAGGCTGGGCAAAGAATGACGAGAGAAAGGCACGCGTATCGCGGACGCGAGGCCCGTTACCAGGATCGTATATGTTGGGCGCAGCGATGAAAACGCCGTCGTTACACGGATGAGGAGCATCGTAAGGAGACTCGTAAGGATGAGGTTTGTCGACGGTGTCATCAAGGTCGTAAATTTGGCATGGTGGCTGGGGGAGAGTTCGGGAGGGTTGTGGGACGTGTTGATTTTGGAAGGGCTTCTTGAGTTGCTTCTTCTTTCTCCTGTTGTTACATGGCCCAGGCATGATGACCGCGGTAGCGATGAACGTGTCACGCGTGACGGGACGCGTATGTGACATTGAGTTTGCCTATGTTTGCATCGGTGACTGAAAAAATAGCCGAGGGGGGTCTCTTGATCGAGCCTACGTGACTCGGTGATAGGAAAAACTGACAAGGCTGATTACAATCTATCCGGACAAGATTACAGGCCTGTTGCGATACACCGCGACTGTTCGCCTTCTCTGGCGCTGTAAAATATCTGTATATTCTCAGGTCCGTCAGGTATCACTCGGCATGGCTAATACCATAGAACTCGCCCAGGCATGTCTTTCGCTCCATTTCTTGTACGAGACACTCATCTGCCTCCAGACAGGAAAGCGAGATTACCTCAAGTCCTTGGAAAAGAAATATCAAGATCGATGGCAGGAGGAGCGCCTCTTCGAGACCACCGCTCCCTCACAGGACCAACTCCGTGGTCTCTCGCCAGAACAGATCAAGGAGAAATACCCAAAGTGGTTTGGAAACTTTCCCTACCCCTACATGAATGGCTCTCTCCATCTCGGCCATGCCTTCACCATCTCAAAAGTTGAGTTTGCTGCCGGATACCAACGCATGCTCGGAAAGCGCGTCTTGTTCCCCCATGGTCTACATGCAACAGGGATGCCAATCAAGGTGCGTCTACATCACAGCGTACATCACTCCGATGGCTCACTCGGGTCCTGGCTCCATCAGGCAGCATCAGACAAAATCATTCGTGAGATGGAGCTCTTCGGTGAAACCTTTGAGCGATACGATCCCAATGTGGAAGACGAGACTCCCAAGGTGACCGAAAATGGCCCCGCTCCTTCAACTGCACAAGTCGGAAAAGCGACCAAGGGAAAAGTGGCCGCCAAATCCACAGGTCTGACCTATCAATTCCAAATCATGGAATCCATCGGCGTGCCCCGCGAAGAGGTCAAAAAGTTTGCCGATCCTTATTACTGGCTGTCTTACTTTCCACCGATCTGCAAAGTATGTTTTACATCGCAAGTAACTCCTTCTTCGACGCCTTATTTTATCCTAGGATGATAACAACGCTATGGGTAACCGGATAGACTGGCGTCGTTCTTTCCTGACCACCGATATCAATCCATACTATGACTCCTTCGTCCGATGGCAGATGAACAAGTTGCACGCAGTTGGTAAAATCAAGTTTGGTGAACGATATACCATCTACAGCCCAAAAGACGGACAGCCATGTATGGACCACGATCGATCTGATGGAGAAGGTGTTGGCCCACAGGAGTACATCGCCATCAAAATGGAAGTAGTCGAATGGAGCCCTGGAGCCAAGGCAGCCGTCGAAGGTAAAGTCGGAGGAAGAACAGTGTACTTGGTCCCTGCCACCCTACGCCCAGAGACGATGTACGATTCGTCACGCTCACATGCCCAGATTTACGATTGCTAACGCTGTTCGGTTGCAGGTATGGTCAAACGAACTGTTTCGTTGGTCCATCCTTGAAGTACGGCGTTTTCGCCATCAACGACAGTGATGCCTTCCTCGTATCATACCGAGCGGCGCGCAATATGGCCTTCCAAGGCCTCTCTCCCTCACGCGGGGAAGTTGTGCAGTTGTTGGAGATCGATGGTGCAAGCATCGTTGGAACAAAAGTCAAGGCCCCCATTGGCGTCATCCCAGAAGTATATGTACTACCGATGGAGAGCGTCAAAGCCACCAAGGCACGCCATTCTCATTCGTTCCGTCTTTACAGTGGCACTCAAGGTATACATGACAGGGAACCGGCGTCGTCACCTCCGTACCCTCCGACTCACCAGACGATTACATGACGACAGAAGAACTGCGTAAAAAGGCTGAGTACTACAAAGTAGATCCTAAATGGCTGGACTTCACGCCCGTTCCTGTTCTCAAAACCACCAAATACGGGGACCTCACCGCCGTACATGTTTGCAAAGAACTTAAAATCCAATCACCCAAAGACGCCAAGGCACTCGCGGATGCAAAGGAGATCGCATACAAAGAGGGTTTCTACGGTGGTACCATGATCATTGGTGACTTCAAAGGGGAATCGGTCCAGGATGCCAAACCAAAGGTTCGCGCGCAGCTGATAGAAAGAGGATTGGCTGTCGCTTACGCGGAGCCTGAGAACTTGGTCGTGTCGCGTAGTGCAGATGAGTGTGTCGTTGCCTTGATGGACCAGTGGTACATTGACTATGGTGAACCGGCCTGGAGAGCACAGACCGAGAAGTGCGTTATTTCTTCGGACTCGTGTTTTTTGTTGCATTGGCCATCTGCTTTTATCTCCCCAGACTCTTGGCGAGGATGGACACTTGGACGGTGGAGACCCGTAATTTATTCGAGTCAACCTTGGCCTGGCTGAACCAATGGGCTTGCGCGCGCACGTATGGCTTAGGATCAAAGATGCCCTGGGATCCCCAGTTCATGGTTGAAAGCTTGAGTGATTCGACGATCTACATGGCCTACTACACCATCGCCCATCTGCTCCAAGGTACGCCTCGCGCCACCCTACCTCTACTGATCTGATCTGATCTACTACTACTTGGATCAGGCGGTGACATCACCGGACACACCGTCGGCCCTCTGGGCGTGACAGCCGACCAAATGACCGACGAAGCTTGGGAATACGTGTTCTGCAACGGTCCTTGGCCCAATCCGGAGCCCTTCCCGAGAGAGAAAGCCGACACAATGAAGCATGAATTCAACTACTTTTACCCCTTTGACATACGTTCATCCGGCAAAGACCTGGTACAAAACCACTTGACATTCCTACTGTACAACCACGTTGCCATCTTTCCAGAGGACAAGTTGCCTCTGGGTATCCGCATGAACGGCCATTTGATGATCAACGGACAAAAGATGTCGAAGAGCAAGGGGAATTCGTTGACGCTCCGAGAGGGTATCGAGAAGTTTGGTGCGGATGCTATGCGTCTGACCTTGGCCGATGCTGGTGACGGTGTCGAGGATGCCAACTTTGACGAAAAGGCTGCCAACGCCAATATTCTGCGTTTGCACACGTTGCTCGGATGGTGCGAGGTACGTGTTCGACTCTCTGTATATGTACGCAAGTTCACTGACAAGAAACCCCTAGGAGATGTTGAAGGACGAATCCAAGTTGAGGATCGGCCCCAAAAACTATCACGATCGCGTCTTTGAGGAAGAAATCATCGACCACATCAACACCACCAAGCACCACTACCACACGTACGTTCAACCTTTTCTCTTTGATCGTGGCTCCGCGGGTCTCAATCTTTCCACTCTCCTCTAGCACCTCCTTCAAGGACGCATTGAAATATGGTTTCTACGAGTTCCAAAACATCCGTGATTGGTACCGCGAGGTCACCGCCGACGTCGGTATGCACGTCGAGCTCGTCAAGTACTGGGTCCGCACCTCCGCCCTCCTCATGGCCCCGTTTGCCCCCCACTCTGCCGAACACATCTGGCTCGCATTTCTAGAAGAACCTCAATCGATCCAGCTCGCGCGTTGGCCCGACCCAGGCCGTACAGCCGACCACAGCCTCATCGCAGCCGGCGCATACATGCGCGGCACGCTCAAGATGATCCGCGACGCTGAGACGATCCTACTGAAGAAGTTGCAAAAGGGCAAAAAGGGCAAACCGGACGGTCCTTCGTTCGACCCCAAGTCGCCCAAGAGCGTCCGGGTGTACGTGGCGACGGGATTCCCGGAGTGGCAAGAGATTTGCGTGCAGGCGGTCAAAGAGGCGTATTTGGAGGTCGAGGACCGGGTGGACGACGCGCGTGTGAGGGCGATCTTGACGGAGAAAGGGTTGATCAAGGATAAACGCGCGATGCCGTTCGTGCAGGCGTTCAAGGTAAGTCAACGTGGTCGACGTGCTCTTTCCGCTTTTTTTTCGAATATGGAGATTGGGTTCTGACTTTGGTACCCACGTGTTACAGAAACACATGCAGGACTTTGGAGCCAAGGCTGCTTTTGACCGAAGTCTGTCTTTTTCCGAGTCGCAAGTCCTGGCAGAGTTCCTGCCGTATCTGAAACGATCACTGAACCTGGTCGACGCGGAGGTGCTCTTGGTGGACGAGGCGTTGCAGAGAAAGGAACCGGGTTTCACGCCATCGATCATAGAGACCTCGGAACCTGGTAGTCCTGCTTTCGAGTATCGCAACGTATAGAAGAAGTCCAGCATCTAACTTGCTCCATACCGCACTTCGCCATTATATTTCCAGTAATAATGCTGCATTTCATGTTGTAAAATCTGAATTTGGTAGCAATTCCGCGTGGAAAGATATGTATGCTCTGTCCATGCTGATACAAATATGCATAAGATTAGGCTACCTGCAACTGACCAGTTATCCATTCCGGCCGACCCGACATCGAGCTAATCATCCACTTTAGGGAGCTCAAAGCCGGCAGCGTGTAATAATGTCGCGAACTGGAAGCAAACACCTTGATTAAGATGCCACATGCCATCCAGGCGAAAGGCCTTACCTGGACTCTTGAGATGTACCGGACCTGATGGAGGTCGTACCCTGGTCTCACGCTTACGTCACCTGTTAATACCATCAGCATCAGGGAGATACGTTCACAAAAACCCGTCTCTAGACATCACACAGGTACGCACCACTGTTGTGATACATGGGATCCGCGACTAGACGAAGCGATCGATGAAAAGACGTCAACAACCAACATCGGCTCTCAAACAAGACGACTTACTCGGTCCAGCACGTTCAAAGACCTGCGTAGCAGCGTATCCTTGCTCATGGAAAGACTTGGGAGAGAATACGCAGGTCACCATCCCCACCTGTTACGCCAAGGAAAAATCGCGTGTGTACATACCTGATGATCGCTGCAGCAAGCAGCTGTATACCCGACAACCAACTCAGGGCTGTATATCGCAGCTATCTTTGTAACCAGATCCGCGACCTCGGGCGTGCCAATGCTGTGGCGGTTGACTTGTTAGTCGCACTGTACGGCGGCGAACGGACGGACGAAAGGTGACGAACTACTGGGGTAATCCAAGCTGAGGAGGCTCGTTTGGCGCGTGGTATGCGAGCATGTCCGCTTGTATCATCAGTGTCACGTTCGCATCCCGCGCGCGCAACTCCCCTGTGAAAATTTCGAGTCAACCAACAGCGAGTGACCAAAATGAGCACATACGAGCATATGCTTTCGAGCCGAGCAATCCCTGCTCTTCGCCAGCAAACGCGACGAGCTCGACGGTCGTATGGAACTTGAGGCTGAGTTCCTTGATTCGGTGAGCGATAGCGAGCAACGAGATGGTACCAGAGCCATCGTCGTTGCCACCAGGTGCCTACAACATCCACCATGTTACCCGACGAAGCACAGTACAACGCAATACAACGCACGCGTGACGAGCCAAATGACCCACGTGAATCATAGTGACCAGAGATCAAAACGATCGACTGCGAGTCTACCGTGCCTGCGTATCTACTGTACGCAATAACCATCCATCAACGTTCAGGAATATCATGGCGCGTCAGGAGAGCGCCATACCAGACGACGTTGGGTGCAAAGCCCTCCAGGAACGGCTTGAGCTCGCAGGTTGCACCGGTGTGCTCGAACTGCTTCTTGAGCCATGCCGCGGCGACGCGCGAGCCACCGGAAAACGAATGGCGCGACTCAATCCCGGACATACCATCTTCGTTGGTAAGATAGCGAATGTTCTTGCGCATGCCGTAGACGGAGATACCGTTGACAATGCTAGCAACGACGGGATCAAAGTGGAAAGACGCGAGGAGCTTGCGTACGTGGTTGACGGCGTCCTCTGGAACGGGGAGGTACGCGACAGGGGTAGGTGGGATTGGGGAAGCCTTCCAGTAACGCGGGAGGAAAGTCGAGAGCGCGTGGGCGGCTGCGTCGTCTGGGACGGCAACGATGGCGGATTTGAGGGCAGGGTTGTGGTAGAGCAGGGAGACGGCAGGTGAAGGTTTGGGTGTGAGTAGCACGGTCTGGTAGTCGCTTGCCGGGGGGACGACTGCATCATCGGTGCGGAGCCATTGGAAGAAGTCCTCCACTTCAGCGTCATACGCGGTCGTTCGGAGGGCGGTGTCGATGGCGGATTCCTGGATCCAGACGAGCTGCTCGTCGCCAGCTGGCAATGGCACGACCACGGGAGGGCTGCTCTGACCCGCGAGCTGACTCACACAGACGGACTCGGCGGTGGGCTTGAAGATGGCCTGCTCGCCATAAATGCCGTAGAAGCTGTTCGCAAGACACGACGGGATGGACTGCGCGACGACGTCGGCGTAAGGAACGGCGAAGAGAACAGCAGTCGAGCTCATCGTAACCCAGTGAAAGGAAACGGAAGCGAATAGTATTCTTGAACTCGTAGTTAGTAATACCAAGCTCATGTGACCCGCCGCCATTCCCATCCACTAGTGCGATCACTTCAACTTCAATCCCCTCGACTCTATCCACTTGTTCGGAACTCCCCTCGAGAGCAGGAACTCGGTCACCCTCTTGATCTGTTTCCCTTGTACCAGCACTTCTAGTCCCGACGCTTTTCCAGGCGCAGGAGACACTACCCACGCACACTTTAATTGCGAGGCAGCAAGGTCAGGTCGCCGAATACGTACCAGAGGTTGCGCATGCACATAACCGTCTGAGCTCGTCTGCCATCTCTTCTGCCTCGAGGAAAAACGGCTCGAACCCCGTCACCAGTGTGCTCGTCTTTCTGCCCTGCCGAAGCTTGACCACGACCGAAATGGGTTCTAACTGCCCCTTCCTATCGATCACACCACATGAACCCCTCCTGCGGAACCGCGCACCACTGAAAACGTGACGTACCTGAGCACCGGATCTTTTCCCTCTGCCTGTACCTCGTACCACCTCTGCATATTATCTGATAGTCTCCGTACAATGTCTTCTCGCTTCAGAAACTCGACACTCCCAGGGGCCTTGCCTTTTGCACATACCGTCGAGAGCAGCACTTCGTCTGCCCACACATTGACATATGACTGGTCTTGTGGGTTCGTGAGTTGGCGCGCGGCGACATACTCGTTCACTACCGACTTCAAATCCGAATAACTGTACAGCGCCGAGGAGCTGTACCACAAGCGAAACGATGTCATCAAGTCTTTGTGGGGATCAGATTGGAGAGCACGTACTCAAACCTTCCCTCGGAGAAAAACTTGGCCGCTCCACTGGCAGCATGCAACTTCCACAACTCTTTCACCTCTATTTCTCGCACTTTGGACCTTTCCTCTTCCTCTCTTTTCTCTCTCTTCTCTTCCTTGATCTGTACATCTCGAAGCGACATATATGGCTGATGTGCAACCACATCAGGGTGGGTGGCTAACACACTCATCACGAGCGGTTCCGGTTTCATCTCTTTAAGTGACAACATCCGCTGCTTATCCAGAAACTTGAAAAATGCGAGGAGAGACTTGTAACTGGAATGCTTAATGTCAATCTGCGGGTACGAGGACGACCTTTCACTGGGTGATTGCTTTGATCGTTCACCAGACGAATGAATGAATGCAGGCCGAAAAGGCAGGATGTATGACGAGTAGAAGATGCTCGCCGGAATGGGAAAAGACGCAGAAGTAAGGGAACTAAGTGTGGTCTTGATAGCTTGCAGGACGGCAACGCGTAAGATGTCGGAGACCTCTGCTAGGGTTTCAATCGCGGTACAGTTTCGACCGGACAGATCTCACCTTCCTTGGAGAACACCGGTTCACTCGGAGCGGAGGTTGAGGTTTTGGGGACAGAAGCTGGCGCCAGCGATTCGGCCGGTGGCACAGCAGCGTTGAATGCGGCGCCGTTCGTCCTGTTCGGATCATTGACTACACCATCGGGCACGGACTCGTCAGCGCCAGCCGGTTCCGATTTCGGCGCGTCCTCGTCTTTTCTATCATCTTCCTTGACCTCGATTTCACCCGGAGGATCACTTTTTTTTCCCATATCGAACAGGTGGTCCTTCCAGGTATGCAACACGTGAACGGCCTTTCCCTTCGCACCTGCCTTCAACGTGTCCAAGTCCACTGCCAGCCGCCCGACTGCGAGTGGAGGCCCACACGTTGAGGTAGATCCAACTGTGTGCTGTACGACGCTGACGAGCTGTTGTGGTGACACAGGCGAGCCGGATACCCGAACGACTATGTGGGTGGGCCCATAACGATCGGACATGTGAAGTTTGGCGCTGAAAAACAACTAGGTAGAGGGAACGTGTACTTACCACCAGGGATCATGAGGTCAGCACCCCCCACAAGGACGGGTATGACTGCTGCTGGGGTGAAGATCCGCGGAAGCAGGTCGTATTTCTTCCACAAAGTGTAGACTAGGATGCACAGAGGATCAGAGGGCGCTCGATATACCAGATGCAATGTCAGAAGCGAGTGGTACCTGTAGGGATAAGATCATCTCCACCCTTTCCGACAGTGAACCAGAGTGGATCGCCCTCGGATGACAGATAAACGACCTAAGTCAGCGCGTGAAAGGATGAGCGCCAATGCGTTCGTTCAAACGTGAGGTGATGCGGATACTCACGCCAAGATCATTGGTGTAGGTTGTAACCTTTTGGGACATGACCCCATCTGGTACGAGCAGGTCGCCGAGTTCAGGGGATATGCCATATGTTTGTATGACGCGCTGCTTCAGCTTGCGCCGGTCAGTGCTGCGAAGCGGTGCTGTGGATCGTCCAGCTGATGTCGCTGATATACATTTGCACGAGCGAGGACACACCTGAAGTTTTTATGTTCGACAATGGATTCTTGAACATCGTTGTTGAACTTGAACATGACCGACGCCGGCGGGAGTAGATAAACCTAGTAGTGGTACCTGCCGAAAAAGGTAACCTTTGATGTACTGTATGTACTACTGACACTCGAGGAAGTTTTTAATGCCTCGCGCAACATCAGAACGTTTCTCGAGGACACACCCGTCTTCCATAAAATCTGCGGCAGCCGCAGGAACTTCAAAAAATCGCGCCAATGGCGAGGGCAGCTCGTCAGGCGTTCGAAACCCGATCTTCAACACCGAGCGATTTGGTCAACATATCCTCAAGAATCCCCAGATCGCACAAACGTATGCATCGATTTATGCTGGGACCACAGCTTGATCACACTCTTTGTTTTTTTCATTGTGTCGGATCAGAATTGTAGACAAGGTGCGCTGCTGGCGCGCACCGAACCGTTTCCGAGCTGATGTCTTTCCAGGCTAATCTCCGTCCCACGGACAAAGTCCTGGAGGTCGGTCCCGGTACTGGAAATCTGACGGTCCGCATTCTTGAAAAAGCAAAACATGTCACCGCCGTAGAGATGGACCCTCGGATGGCAGCAGAAGTCACGAAGCGTGCTCAGGGAAAGTGCGTTACCGCTGGGTTCCTCTCTCCAGTCGAATCAAACTCGCATGCTATCTCAGACCTGAACAACGAAAGCTCGACATTATCATTGGCGACTTTGTCAAAGCTGACCTGCCCTATTTCGATGTCTGTATATCTAACACACCCTATCAAATCTCGTCGCCCCTCGTCTTTCGCCTGCTTTCTCACCGTCCTATATGCCGCGTCGCTATTCTCATGTTCCAGCGCGAGTTCGCTCTTCGATTAGTTGCCCAGCCCGGTACAGAGTTGTGGTCGAGACTGTCTGCGAACGTCCAACTCTATTCCAAAGTAGACCTACTGATGCATGTCGGGAAGAACAATTTCCGACCGGCACCGTTGGTGGAGTCGTCCGTGGTGCGCATGGCGCCGCTCGATCCCCCACCGCCGATCAAGTTTGAAGAATTTGATGGCCTCGGCCGAATAGTGTTCTCACGGAGGAACAAGACAGTTCATGCGACGTTTATGGCCAAGGGGGTCATGGAGATGCTGGAAAAGAACTGGCGGACGTGGTGTTCGCTGCAGAACAAGGTAATCGACATCGAATCACTGGACTAGGCATGATCGTCTTACCCGTGCTTAGATGATCGACGACAGTGTTGGTATGAAAGCCAGAGTAGAAGAGGTTTTGAACTCGAACGGGTACTCGGAGCAGAGAGCAGCGAAGATGACGATAGATGATCTCTTAAAGTATGTGGTTTTCTGACGAGTTTGTGAGACGAGGTTTCTTGACGGTCGGCGATGACAGGCTGTTATCTGCTTTCCACGACGAAGGTATACATTTTGCGTAATCTGGTATATCCAGTGGATATGGCCAACTAGCTAGGCTCACTACAAAAAGCTTAGCTCTATGGTAGAATCATCACGTGATAGTCATGTGACCCTTGTAATCAAATCACGTGCAAATGATAGACGTGACTCTGATTTTGTGAGAAAACTCGCCAGAGGATGGGCGTCGCTGGCTTGTGGGAGGTGACAAGAAAAACAAGTTGCAACTCTCCTCACTGACAAACCTCCACTTTGCAGGTTCTACGCCCCGCTGGGCAGGTTCGCTCGCTCACCGAGCTCGCTGTCGAGGACGGCTTCAACGCCAATCCATCACATCAGCGTGGTTTCCGCATCGGCATTGACGCATCTATCTGGTTCTTTCATGCAGCCTATGGCAGAGAGGGCGAGAACCCAGAGCTTCGCACACTCTTCTTTCGCTGCTGTCGTCTGCTCCAATCGCCCTTGCTCCCACTCTTCGTCTTCGATGGTCCCAACAGACCTGCTATCAAACGCGGAAAGCGCGTCGGCGGAAACGTACACTGGCTCACACAGGGTATGAAGAACATCATCGACGCCTTTGGTTTCGAATGGTGGGTTGCTCCAGGCGAGGCCGAAGCCGAACTCGCCTATCTCAACAGAGTCGGCATCATCGACGCAGTCCTCAGCGACGACGGAGATAATTTTCTCTTTGGTGCTACCATGGTCATTCGAAAGTCCGTCCTCTCACTCACTCTCTATGCTTTGTCTGATCTTTCTCGCAGCCCGAGCAATACGCTCTCAGGTAACCGTGCTCACCCGGTCAAAAACGGACAAGGAAAAGATGACGGAAACCACGTCGTCACGTACACAGCGGATGCCATCCTCTCAGATCCTTCTGTTGCCCTCTCTCGTCCAGGCACCATCCTTATCGGCCTTCTCTCAGGTGGTGACTATATCCCCGCTGGTCTCCCTGGTTGTGGCCAGAAATTCGCAACCGGTCTTGCCCGTGCAGGTTTTGGTGACTCCTTAGTGAAAGCTGCCAAAGAAGTCAAAGGTGCCAGGCTTGATGCGTTCCTCGATCAATGGAGACAAGACATCAGAAACGAACTCAAGACGAACAAAAGCGGTCTTCTACCCTCAAAGAAACCCTCCCTCGCTGCGTCACTTCCAGACGACTTTCCCTCACTACCCGTCCTCATGTCCTATGCAGACCCCCTCACCTCCGAAAACACGCCTCGAAAGGGCAAGCCCAAGACCCCGCCCGGTGTGTGGAGAAACGATCCAGATCCGATGAGAATTGCTTCCCTCTGCGAGCTCTATTTTGAGTGGGGGGTCAAAGATGTTATTGTGCACAGGTTCAGAACTGTGCTTTGGCCCGGCATTGTCTGCAGAGCGGTCCGTAGGGCTGTCGTGGATGAAGATATATGTCGACGCCATGCGCTGGACGGTGCACGCCACCCTGCCAGCGAGGAGGACGATGACGATGACACCACTGGTTCCTCATCACCCACAAAACGAATCTCTTCTACCCTCTCTGCCCTCAAACTTTCTTCGCCCTCAAGGAAGTCCTCGGCTTCAGGTGCATCTATTTCCGATCCATCTGGGTCTGAACCCTTTACGCTTTCATCACTCGTTCCGCTCATCTCCCCCGCGTTTCCTAGCCCGTCTCGCTCTGTGTCCCCAACCTCCCCAACTTCGTCCGCTTCCGCTCCCTCTCCGCTCCTCCTGGAAGTCCTCTCCCAGCGCACCCACGCCTCCACCGATTCCACACTCGAGTACCGCGTCCTAGTCGACCCCGTCACACTCGTCGAGCGCGCAGAGAGTGGTGTAAAAGGCCTCCGACCTCCCCTCGTTGGCGGGTTGTTCGGCGTCGACCCCGAAGACGAAGATGGTGGCACGCTCGACCAAGACGCGGACGAGAGCGGAAGTGACGACATCATCGAACGCCTAGAGACCGCCGCTGGCGCTGCGTCCAAGTCGGGCACAAAGAAATGCAAGGCACGTCGAGAGAACCCGACGACGCCACTTCGTTTGTGGTTGCCTGCGTGTATGCTACGTGCTGCGGCGCCTGCGCTAGCGGAGGCGTATGAAGAAAAGATGAGGGTGCGCGAGGAGAAGAAGGCGAAGCGCGGGACGAAAGGAGGGCGGGGAGGGCGTACGGGGACCGGGGACTATTCGACGTCGAGAAGGACGAGAGTGAAAGACGTTGTGGGCGATCATGGCGATGAGCCTGTGCCCAGGCCGTCCTCCTCCAAGACAGTGGCAGGATCGAAAACAAAGACCAAGGCTGTAAGGATTGACAGTGGGGGCGGGAGGAGGAAGCCGAAACAGGTGTCGGAGGCACAAGACGATGCGTACGAGTTCATCGACTTGAGCGCTGGCGAGAGTCCGTGCTCATCTGATGGGGAGGGTGTCGGGGAAAATACCAAGGGCAAAGGAAAGGCAAAGACGAGACAGACCAACGCAAAGTCGACAACAAAGGCGAATGCAAAGATTAACGCGACGAACGGGGGAGCAACGACTAGCAACACGATGCAAGACTTCTTTAACACGACGAAACCATCCACTACGAGAGCGACCAAGTCAAAACCGTCCACTTCTCGGTCCTCCGCGGCCAAGGCATCTACGCTGAACCCTGTAGCTTCGAAGCGCGTGTACAAAGAGGAGGAGGAGGACTCTGCAGATGTTGCTGTCCCACCTCCGTTACCGAAATCATCACGTCCACTTGACCTTCTCCGCGCTAAGCCCAGATCCGGTACCACTGCTCCCGACCCAACCTCCAAGTCCCCCAAATCAAAAGCCACAGCCGTTCCAAGATACGAAGAGGAAGAATCATCCCCGGGCTCACCACCCTTTCGGCCATTTGGATCCAAACCCAACGCATCCAGCTTACCTTGTCGACCAGCTCAACTAGCTCCTCGAGCAAGGAAGAAACCTTTGTTTGTCGACGTCTCAGATACAGATTCAGACATTGATGTGAGCGACATTCGACGTCCATTGTCCGGCACGACGGCGAATATCGTTGTGTACGACGAGGCAGGGGGTAAAACCGGTGTAGGGGATGGTGATGTGGTCAGTCTTGACGCCTTGATTGGAACGAGGACATCAAGGAACTGATGTCGCGAATACAGAGCGTGAGCGCCGGTATTGGCAAAACGTTGTCGACATCCGCATTTGAGAAGAGCACGGGTGGGGCCGTCGGCGGTGTGATCGACCTCATAGCAAAAGGAAACGCATCGAGGTCGAAGAGTACTCCGTCAACGCTCATGCCCACGGCTTCACATCCTCCCGTCCGCCCTGTTTCTGCTCTTGGTACAGGCACAACTGGCCCTACGCCAATTGCACGATCACCATCGAAACTGGCCCATATCCTTCTCCCTCAATCAGTCTTAGAGAGCGAAGAAGAAGAGGAAGGAAGCGGAGGAGACGAGCTACCGACATTTCATCGTGATTCCACCGGGTCGAGGACCAAGAGGACGAGCACTACGATTGCCCGACCTGCACCTCGGCCATTTCCAATGCAAATTGCGTCCAAGTCACCCGTATCTCCATGCGCTTCGAGCCTTAGAGAGTCGGACAGGAGCAAACACGACGACGAAAATAACGACGGCGACGTGGTCGAAATCGTGGATGTGTTCACGACCCCGCGTGGGCCTTCCTCACCACGTTCTCCGACACCGAGCCCATCGCCTATCAAACCACTGCCCGTCCATGTCTCGGTAGGACCAGCCACGTTCGTACAATCACAGCAATCAAGCGAGTCAACCAGTCTTACCAAGTCCAAGTTCCAGACCGACATTGAGTCACACAAAAATACGAAACAACGTCATGTATCGTCGGATCGGGATACACACGTATCTGGAAACGAGGAGAACGGAGTGATCAAGTCACCGCGTAAATCGGCGGCACACACATCACCGAGACACGTTGCCCGTGCGCGTGGACGCGCGTCGTCTCCGACACCGTTGACGTTGACTCATTCCGCTCCTCACGCAAAGGATGTCGCATTGTGGACAGGTGATACGGAGGGATATAATGCGTCGGACAGTCGTCGGCCACAGTCAGAGAATTCTGGATCTACGCGTATAGGTGATAATGTCGGGCGGAAGCCTCGGCCGAGCGACGCTTTAGCAATATACATCTCGAGCGGGTCCGAGGACGAGGGCGACGCAGGACTCGGTATCGATATCAGCGGGGGTGGCGGAGAGACGGAAGTGGACGAGGGTCAGGACGTGTGCACAGACCTTGAGGCGGATGGATGGGCGAACACGGGCATGATATTGTCTGTGCCGCCCTCTCCCGCTCGAACTCCCCCTCCTCTTGCGAGTGATCTCGTTCCGGTTGTAGAGGTTGCGCTTCCTAATCCTGCTCGTGCGTCCAAGTTCAAGCCTGCCCTCGTTGCTACTTCCAAGGTGGATGTGTGCGCACCACCGGCCGAATGCCAGGTGTCTGATAGAACCCCATCTACGAGTCTCAAGGGTTGGGCGATCGATGAAGATGTTGCTGTACCCCGGCCAGTGCACCGCGTTCCTTTGCTCGCTGCGCGTGCCAAGCGAAGCAAGGGCAGAGACGACGATGTTATCGACCTCACCTCAGACTAGGTCTCATCCTTTTTTCTGTTGGTTCGTCAATTGTATATTCGAGCGCGAGCACAAGTCGACACCATAGGGAAGTTGTATCATCATTCATTTACTGAATAATGTAATGTACAAACGAGCTCAGCCTCTAATCTCAGCCTGAAGAGTTTTATCTCTGGCTTCGCAATGCGAACGACCTGACGTCCAAAAGTTGCAGACTGGCCGAGCCTGCCTCTGCTCGCGGTCCCTATGTCTCAGTCACTGAAAGAACATTCAAATGTATAGCTCGCGTTGCAAAAGCAGAAACACTTGATCCTTTCCATGCCGTTTTTCAATCAGTTTGACCGCAAAGTTGTCGCCCTGAAATATCAAGTGATGACTCTATCCACCTCCGAGACGAACCAGTTACCAGTGCATTACAGGCAAGGTTACTACCACTGTACAGGCAACGGAATGGGTCGTTAAAACACAAAGTGATCCTGATACAACAGATAAGACAGTAGGTGTGTGACGTGGCATGAATACAAGATGAGAAAAAGAGAAGTGAATGGTTCATAAATCTGATGGTGTGTCAATGCAAGAAAAACAAAAAGGGAGAAAACCCCAAGCGAATGACGATAGAAAGGAATGAGAAAATATGGAAAAAGGCACAACGTACGGACTTGGGCCCGCCTTTTTGCAAACCACGAGGACGGGACTAGATCCTGCTCAGTAAACCGTCGTAAAGTTCCTCGATCCTTCTTGCCCGATCACCCCTTCCCCTCCTTCTCCGCTTCCGCCCACACCGCCACCACCCACCGAGAAGTCCTCCATGTTCCTCATGAACCTCTTCACCACTTGCAGCCTCTGCCTCCAATTAGTGATGACCTCCACTTCCATCTCATCTCGCTCCGTCCTCTCAAACACATTTGCAAACCAGTCGCCTAGCAACGCAAGCTGCCTCACCAGAAGCGGAAGTTTTTCCGCACTGATGAGCTTGAAACACCCGATCGGCGTAAAGTCTTTCATACCCGTCGCCCGCTGGACCGTCACCTTGAAGTACTCGTTCTCAGCTTCATGCGGAGGCGTGACCGCGCCCGCACCCACACCGGCACCGGAGGGCGCAAGGTGTGGAAATTGCAACGGAGAAAGCTTGACATCCGCTACAGGGGTAGCGGCCGTGTACCTGAAGTTCGAAAACGCCGCTATCGCTCCCAACGAATGAGGTTCGATTACGATATTCAAAAACTGGAACTGCGTCGCGAGCGTATCGAACTTGTATGGCCTACCTCCATCGTTCCACACTATCCTGACGTAGTCGTTGCCGATATGTCTCTTCTTGTTCACGCAGTACTCGTCGTCGGCTGCGTTGGGCATCATTGTGGCGGTATGGAAGAGGACTTGGCCAATATCGTCCCACCATGCATATGCATACTCTCCGTCTTCGTCAGGGATAAGACCGCCAGCGTAGACGTCGACTTGCCCACGGAGATTTATGAGGCGTCCGATTCCTTCGAGGAAACGGGTATAGGCGGGCGAGCCGTAGGTGTTTTGGAGGATCTCCAGCTCGTGGGTCTGGCCAGGGGCGACATACATAATACCGACTTTGTGCGTGTCAATGACAGGTGTGCGGTCAAGATTTCGGAAGAGGGAAGGAAGGGCAGACTCGTCGATGATTCGACGGTGTGTTGGGTCGCTGGGGTAAGAAGAGAGTTGAAGTGGAAGGAATGAAGGGTCAACCATGACCTGTTTTCGGCGTTGAGAGGGGGCTGTCTTACTCCAGACGTAGCCTGTAATAGGGTCGGGAGCAGGGAGGGAAGGAGCGTCGTTGGGGGTCGGGGAAAGATCTCGCATTTCCTGCTCGCGAACATGTCAGAACTCGCGTCGGAAATTAAAGACGGGTTCCCTCACAGTACTAGCATTGGCCGTCTGTTCCGTCTCCTCCGAGGGATTAGGCCTCTCTGCTTTGGTCACCTCTCTTTCCATAAGCAAACCCGCAGGCAAGGATACCATATCCGGGTCAACCTCTCCAGGCCCAACAAGTGGCACGTTCTCCAACTTGCAGATGAATTTGGTGAACCCAGACGGACGTCTCGAAATGACCTCAATCCATCCTAATCTTGCCAGCGCACGGATGGTGACGATCGCATTACCCATTAACCACGATTTTTCGCCGATTGCCGGCTCCGACGAACTTTGGTTCCCGGTGGTGGGATTCATGATAATCTCGCTCAGCACTGAGTTTGCAGGTCTAGGATCGGCACTGGCGTAGGTGTATCGGGCCAGCCAATCAAAGCACACTTCCGTCGGTTCGTCGACCTCGGATCTCCCCTCGTTGGCCAATAGTAGTTGCCTCGTGATATATGGAATGTGTCGCGGCCGATCGGGAAGCCTCAAAGCCAAAAACCAAACGTAAACCACATAGAATGAGATCATCCGCACATACTGCGACATCGCCCATGAGATGACAGGCGTTGTCCCGGGACGGTTGTGATGTTGAAGATATTGCAAAGCGACGCCAAATACCATTTTGAAGTCATCTTCGCGCAGGTTCGCATGCAGCTCGGGGATGGACCCGATGACGGACAGGAAGCTGAGAATGTGGACGGCCATATCTGGATTGGACATGATTTGCGAGAGCTTCTCGAGGAGAGGAGGAAGGCTGCGTTTGACGGAGGACGTCAATTCGAAAGCCGAAAGCGTGAGCGAGTGAAGACAACAAATGATGGTCGATGGTTGGCCATTCAGTCCTTCCCTGAGGACGTCCACAAGGGCATGCCGGAGTGGGACTTCGAAGCAACGACGATAGCTTATCAAGACCGATAGCGTATGATACGCAAGGCCGTGCGCGTCTCGCGCTTTGAGACCCACCGGCCACCGTTCGATGGAAGACCCCAGATCACCAACGGTAACGCCGGAGCAAATCACCGTCAGCAGTCTGGTAATAAGCAACCGACATTTTGGACCGCAGAAAAGATGTTTGTTGGACAGTTGTACAGGAAGGTGACACAACACGTAGGATAGGATTTCCCAATTTCTCTCCTTTTCGAGTATGCCCAGGACACCCAAGAGATAAGTGTCGATTGGGAGAACGCGATGGGATTCTTGAACTGGGTCGTAAGAAACAATCCCTTCGCTAGGCGTGTCTGTATCGATCGCGATAAACGGAAGTGTTCCTGGGACAGACCAAAGAGGATCTTTCCATTTCATGCCGATCAAAGCAGGCTGAGGAGGCGAAACGGGTAGTGGGGCTCTTGAACGACTTCTGCTTGAAGTTGACTGCGAGGGTATGACACCTCGTCCGCGTGAAGCCCTCCTGCCATCACGCTCCTGTACACCTTTTGAACGACGAGTATGAAGCTCCTCTTGGAGGACATCAATAGATTGTCCGCGTTCGTCTTGATGGGCGGATTCAGGTCCACGTCCAATCAGAGAGGCGAGGTTGGCAGTGAGTCCATCTGAGTCGTGATGGGCTTGGACGAAATAGACGCGATGATCCCGATCGGCTCGGAGACGCATCAGGAATTGCAAAGCCAAAACCCGCGCTCGCGGGCATTTCGCGTCGGTTACTAACTGCACAATGGTCAGGAAGATTGACATGGCAAAGTCGACATTTTCTTGTGTCAGCGAATAGGGCGTGAACGTCAGTTGGCTGAATATCGCAACCAATGAGACCACTGCGAGGGATGCCCGGGTAAATGTTGGTTCTGGAGAGGGCGAGGAAACAAGGTGTGGCAGGGGGTTGTCGGGCTGCTCTTGTGAATGCTGTGACTGCGAACGTGACCCTGCGAGAGTCGATAGTAAGGACATGACAGATGGCAGTCCCGAATCCCGGACTGAGATGCTGCGGTACTCCGATTGTCTCCGCGAGAGGACGGGGGACGCAGCGTTTGGGGTACCCCCGGAGAAAGGTGTAAAGGGACTGGGACATGGTGCTTCCAACGTATTTATAGAAGCAGTGTCGTCGTCTTCTTCTACGATATTATCTGAGGCCACCTTCTTGAGTAGTTCAACCATGTCCCTGGTCGACGTATACGGAGAGGGGGCAGACGAATTATCAGCTGAAGGCGTACGCCGGCTGACCGTGCGCAACACAATTTCATCAGCGAGAATTCTACCCATAACAATGTTGGCGGAGGTATCCATGCTGTCGTTCGCCTCTCTCTGACAAAACTTGAATACGAGCTCTGCCAGATCTAGTCTATAGCTGTGCATGTCTTTCAAAGAGTCATAGATCGCTTCAAGCGCTTTCATGACTTCCAGTCGTGTTAGGGGGCGTGTGGGACCAAAGATGGTAGCATTCGACAAGATGCTTTCCCAATTGCGCAACCAGTCGGGCGAGGCCGGGGATAAGTCATGTTCTTCAGACATAACTGCAGGGAGTTTAGCGGTGTCCGTATCAGTCAAATGGTCAGCGATGGACAAAAGGGTAGTAGAAAGCGAAGGATTCATATACGTGGAGTGATCGTGCGCCAGGAGAGACGTCAACGTTCGCAAGAACGGTGTTGGGGCGTCACTAGGTTGCAATAGTGGAATGATCATAGGTGTACCATCTGTATTTCTATCAATCCCCAAATCAGTATTTCGACCACCTGACAACAAGAAGGAACGAACTTGACTGGACGAACAAATGATACTAAATGACGTAGGGTCTCGCCAGCTATGCTAGCCTCCTCTTCGTCCATATCGACTCCGTCTTCCCTCTCGTCAAACTCTTGGAAAATGTCCTTCAAAGTACCCGCGGCTTCGTCCAGTATACGATCTCTGTCGACGTGGATGGCCTCATCGGACCTCGCACTAGCCCGCGTTGCCCAAGCCTCGATAGACTTGCACAGCATACGCCCGAGTTTTAATAAATCCCAACCTGACAAGTCGTCCTTTGACCACGCGCGCTCCATCAAATCCTTTTCGAGTTCCATGTTGCTGGGTGCCCCAGATGACGTATAGGTGAGGGTGCTTAATCTTGCGATATACGCTCTCGCCATCTTGCTACAAAGTGCCTGGCGGATGTCGAAACGCAAAGTCCGATGGGCTCCGAAAGACGTCGAGAGACTATGAGAGCTCAATGTCTGATCGGTAGGAGATAAATGACGTTTGAGTATCATCATGCATGATGCACCATAGGGCCCTGAAAAAAGGGAATGTAGCATTTTTTGTATCCGTTCTTCGAGACCCACAGGTCCGCGGGGACGACCGCTCATCACGGATAAGCGAGGCAATGGAGAAGCAAAGAAAGACTGAGCTCGGAATAGAAGAGGGAGGATAAAAGTGAGGATCTTGGGAGCCAGAGATTTCAGTTGGGAATGCAGATGATCAAGGTAAATAGTAGTCATCAGTTCTGCAGGATGTCGGGAGGGGTAGACAGCGGATGGCGGGAACGAGCGAAGGGATACTGAAGAGGAATGCCTCTTGTGCCCGTTGGACGCCGCTTTCGTAGCAGCAGACTGTTCACCCGACCCAATTGGAGAAGCGATCGGGGTAGTGTCCGGGGTGGAAAAGGTGGGTGGAAGGTCCAGTGTTTTGGAAACCAGGGATGCATAAAACTGGAGAACACTGACAAGGTCACCCTCTGAGATGCGCGCGACGGTCTCGGGATGTGCAAGGATGGAGGACACAGAGGCCGCGAGAAGCTCGACGCTTCGTTCACGATCAGCACGGTCAGAGGGATCGCTGGAGAGGTACGCGTCAAATGCGCCATCTATCCAGCTTTTGAGGAGATTGAGTAAAGGTATCTCGATGCCAAAGGCGTCACTTCCTCCTTTGGTGAGAGCGCGAAGGGCTCGCAGACGGGAGTCACCAATCTCAGTGGACCACGACGTGTGTAAAAGGAGGGAACAATGCGCCAGCCTGTCTGAAGTAGTGATCTTGCTTTCGTGCCTCTCCCAATATGAGGCCATAATCTCATAGCCTGCACATTGTAGCTGTGGGGGTGAGTCGACGCCGCAAAGGGATCCTAGGAGAGGGTTTAGAACCGCAGCATTTGGGAGTGGAGATTGGATAGTGGTGGCGGCTGCCAGGGCGCGAGCGTGTGTCAAACTTGGGACAGCAGGT
The DNA here is from genome assembly GCA_038092355.1 of Caloboletus inedulis. Classification (NCBI taxonomy): domain Eukaryota; kingdom Fungi; phylum Basidiomycota; class Agaricomycetes; order Boletales; family Boletaceae; genus Caloboletus; species Caloboletus inedulis. The sequence continues at coordinate 21,165 of JBBPQD010000081.1, forward strand.
GGAGATAGGGCTTCGACAAGGGCATCAAAAGCGAGTACCTGGGGCTGGGGCTGATGTACAGGCGTCGAGACGGTCTCTACCCTGGGTCTGCGCCAC
>JBBPQD010000082.1:0-21247 GCA_038092355.1 Caloboletus inedulis
AGTAACGAGGCTGCTGTGCGCCCTTCTCACATCCATGCTGTGATGTTGTAGCTGAAGCTGTGCTCGCTCCACACACACGTGTATTTAATTACCATCGACCCTGAGACCCTGAGGGTTCTCTTCCATTCTTTCATTTCGCTTAATTAATCACCGCACGCTTCTCTTCCATTCCAGAAGACTCATGGACAACGCGTGCTATGCTTCTTATTTAATTACCGCTTACATTAAACCTTCGTAATTAGGTTTCGCTTAGCCACAGCTTACGAATGCTGTGTAGTCTCATAGTATATATATTGAATACATCCCCAACGAAGAACTCCAGTCTAGTTCTTCTTGGGATTCCCCTAAGTCCCTCTAGTCTCTATACTGTCTGAGTCGACGTTTGAAGTGGTAACGGCCTAGTCTTTGAATTAGGGTCGCCAACAGATGAATAGTACAGTGAAGATATATAAAATTACAAAAAGGAACTGGTTCATGCAAGTTTACAATGGAGTCAACAAGATTGTTTCAAGATATGGGAGTAAGGAGAATTGGGTGTATAAGCCTTGCCCAAATTGAGTTTAGTGAGTTTAGTGACATTAGATTGGAAGTGCTTCTTTTGATCAGGAGTTAATTTCTGATGCTGCCTTACATAGTCCAGATCTATTCTGACTCAATAAGGGTCTTGTCACTATTTTCCTCGATCTTTGCATAAGGTGCTTCTTCAGCAATCTGCACACGAGGTTCATCTTCTGCATTCTGCACACGAGGTTCATCTTCTGCATTCTGAGATTCTGCCTCAGAACTTGCTTCATAAGGAGGTGGTGGTGGGTGCATAGGTCTGTTTATGTGAGGATCAAAACAGACTCTTTGTGATATAATTGCCTATACAGTAAACGTTAATCGAGCAGTAACGTGCAGGCCTCCTAAGAGCTAATCTAGGTTGAAGAGAAGAGACACTATGACATAACAGAAGGGGAGGTTCAGGGCCACAGAACCAGCAGTGTGGTACAAGATTATAATGAGCAGGAGGTGCTCAATTGGGAAGTCCCTCTTCATGATCCAATCATGCCTGAACACAGGCTTTGACTTCAATGACTCTCTCACGAAGGTTAATTCTCTGTTCCTCGTCTCTTGTCTGTCGAGCGCCAAGTAGAAGCCCTTGTCTAATAATATCTGATACTTCAGATGAAATAAATACTTAATATAAATCAAGCCCTTGAGGCTGTACAAGTGTCACCTTGACCATGGAGGGGGTGTAAAGGGTGGCATTGGTAGCAATGGCAGGTTGGTTGTAAACTCAGTCCCAGTTGACCAGCTGCTCAAGTGGAGTAGGTGATCTTATGGAGGTTATGGGGCGATATGGCAATGTGCCGGCAGTAGATGTACTGTGCCAATACACTAAGGCAAGTATCAAGGGGTGGAACTATGAGTGATGTACAATGAGAGCCAGCTAGATGGCTCTCAGCTAGGGGGGTATACTAAACTAGGTAATGCGCTATTGGATCGCTCTCTCTTTGTCTTCTTGGCTTTGTCAACACAAAGGGGGACCATGATAGGGAATTCCTCTCTTTTGATGGACACTAGAGTGATGAAAGGGGGCATTTAGTGACTAGCACATGTAACAATGTCCAGAGAGTTCCTACTATTGTACTAGATGGCAAGGGTAGCATTTGGGTAGCTAATCCAAAGGCTTTGATAAGTCTTGTCCTAATGAAACAACCAGCACTTACTAATAGTGCAAGCAGTAACAAGAGAACAGTAGGATTGATCTTGTAGCTCTGTAGAGTGCAGGGAATACTCCAAGAGGACAAGACTAGCATCCTCTAGAGCTGGGGGTGTTCCTTATATACTATTCTACTATGTACAGGTGTATAGTAGGGATCTACTGATATGCTATGCTATATGAGGATCTAGCAAGGCATACATGAGGGAAACATGTGGATCAGTACAGCCATATATGGGGTAGAGGTGAGGTAGGCAGTGTACATGTGTAGGTCATGAGGTGAGCATGAGTCAAGGCAGCACACCTTGCATGATTGGTGAGGCATACATGAGATGGTCTAGGCTGCACATGTAGGAGTCATGTAGAAGGCATGTAAGAAGCACGGTAGATATGAGGTTATCATGAGGCAAAGGTTTAGATCATAGGTAGGGACTTGAGCATTAGCTGGATCACATGATAGGGGCTAATAGATAGGGGCTAAATGCGAAAGTGCCTCTAGAAATTCAGGAAAAATAGGAAAAAATAAGGCACAAATAATATAATCTCTAACAGACTTAGAAAGGGGGTAATTCTCACCCCTTTCTCAAAATCGGTGGATGTGGCAGGTATAGCCCACTTATTTTTCCACAATGTCTTCAAATGATATGGACTACATGACAAAGTGGTCTCCAATTGCAGTCCACAGTTTGCCTCTGCGTTCACTTGTGAGCTAGCTCACCTCTTGGACTATGACATAGCCTTGTCTACAACATGTCACCCCCAGATGGATGGGAAAACTGAATGTTACAATCAAAAATTGGAAACCTATCTTAGAATCTTCTGTGACAGCCAACCACAGAAATGGCTGGATCTACTCTCTATGGTGGAATTCGTCCACAATGCTGCTGCCCATTTGGTCACTGGGAAATTTGCCTTCTCCCTCATCATGGGATAGAACTCCATTCCTACCCGCCCCTTGGACACACCTTCCTCCCTGTCCTAGAGCAACAGCTCTCCTACATTAAGGATGCATGTAAAGAAGCCAAAGCCACCCATAAACCTGCCCAACAATGCACAAAGAAATGTGTCCATTCCTGCTTCACCCCATGAAAAGTTGGAGAGAAGGTCTGGCTGGATTCCAGGAATTTGAAATTGCAAGTTCCCTCCCAGAAGCTCTCCCCTCACTGAACTGGACTGCTTGAAATAACACAGGTTATTTCTTCCATCACCTTCCACCTAAAACTACTGAGCCAATGGAAGATCCATGATGTCTTCCATGCTTCCCTACTTTTCCCATATCAGGAAATACCAGAACATGGACCCAATTTCTCCTGACCTCCTCTAGAACTAGTCAGAACTGAAAAGATGTATAAAATTAAGAAGATAGTCAACCATCGGGGACAATTGGGTCAAAGGCAATACCTGGTGCACTACAAAGGATACTCTGATGCAGAATGGACTTGGAAACCAGAAAGGCAACTCCGACATGCCAAGGTGATCCTTATGGAGTATAAAAGATGAATTGGACTATGAAACAACTTTTCTTTATAAACTGTCATCAGCTATGGCAATTTCCCCCTCCCCCCTCTTCACACTGCTCACTGTTCATTTGGACTGCCTTCCCCCTTTCACTCATTGACTCCTATATGTCACTATCCTGGAAAACAGAGATGCAGTGATCAAACTTGAACATACCTCTTTCTTCTGGTCAGATGACACACTCATTCTCCTCTTCCACAACTTCTGGCTCTATGCAGCCATTCGAACCCTTCGCACCAGGGCCACCTGGTGCCCAGCAAGTACCACTGTCCTCCCAGGACATTCTGATCAGACCACTGCTCAAGACTCCTTGCTCATCCTGGCATTGGAACAAGCACTCATTGAAGTGTGAAACTCCATCCTCAATATGCTGTATGTTGGAGGGTTCAACCTATCCATTGTGCTCCTCTCCCAGTCCATACTTACCACCCTACTCCATGCCATTCTCCTCTCCCTCTTGGAGCAGCAGCACACCCACCACTTTGACAACACCATTGCCACCACTGGCAACCCTCAATCTAGACATTGTAAAATAAATATTAAAGCCGGATGGACCTTTAGGTGGGGGTAGTTGGGGTGAGAAGTGCCATTCCCAGGGGTTCTACAGTAGGGGGAAAAAGTCCAAGAGGATAAGCAACGACCAACCTCAGGATATGATGAGAATCCGAGACGATTCCGGATAGTAAGAATAAGACTTTGACGAGTCTGGATATAAAAAGGCGAAGAATCCAGTCTAGGACTAGGATCGGATTGAGGTCTAGGATGAGGACCTGAGTGATGGTGCAAAGGTAGGTCTAGGATAAGGACCACAGTGTCAACGAAGATAGGCAGCGAGTGATGTGTTTTCAGCTTTTCGGAGACCAAGGCAGATGCACAAGATACTAATTCCCAATTCAGGTACATACATTTATAGTCTGGGCATATCCCAGACTTCGTACCTAATCTATAATAGATCTGCTAAATAGTGGCATTTCATAAACAGTAACAGGTTGGCTGGCATATGAAGTGAAGTCTAAAGTCTAAAAATAACAAATAGTGACTTCCCGAAGTGGAAGTGACTAGTGGCAGAACGAATTGAATCTACAAACAAGGTCAATGAAGGAGACTGAAGTGCCTGATGGTTCTGAGATGGAACTTCAGATATACAAAGAGGGTAATGTTACAGTTGAGTTGGACCCCATGAAAGAGTCTTGACCTCAAGTCACACAGCAACTAGTGCAATGGCTAGTGGTGCAGCAGATGAAAGGCTATTCCAAGACTAAGGGAAATACAAACTCAGTTGGTGCTATTTATATACTTGAGTCGTTGAATGTGATGGAAACCTATAAAATGATTATATAACAGATGAGTAAGTGATGATGTCATACAGAGCAATAGAAGGTGCTAGAACATTCTGATAAGATCACCTGTATCTGATAAGATAAGATAAGGAAAAGTAGAATACGGTAAGGAGAGAGAAAATTGTTTCATTATCCCCTTTTTAAGGGTTGAACTCCCAGTCGACCAGGATGCCCAAAAAAGAAGGTGCAGCGTTGGGGGAAGGGACGTCAAATAGGGAACTGGGAAAAAGGGTGAGTGAGCAAGTGAATTCCTTGAAGCCAGCATCACGGAAGAGAGTAGTCTGTTGGAGACAGAGGGGACAGTCATATGAGTCTGAGCTGATAAGGGCGTAAACTGCCATAGGGTTTTTCTGGTGAAAGGTTTCAACTATCTTAGGAGCGTGGGTGAGGTTCTTCTTCAGCTTCCAAGTTTGCTCTTCACAGGGGTAACCCTTCCATTGTACAAGGTACTCGGTTTTCCCTCATCGCTTCTGCGAGTCGACAACTTCCTGGACTTCATACTCCTTCTGTTGTTCCACTATCACGGTCAGAGGCACTTTAGGGTGAGCCTGGGAGGGAAACATCCCCTTCTGATATGGAGTGAGGAAAGACTCGTGGAAAACAGGATGAATGCCTCGCCACATCGCTGGAAGTTTGAGCTTGTACGAGGCCAGCCCCACCTTGCATTTGACCTTGAAGGCCCCATATTGCTTTGTATCAAGCTTCTTGGCTGGCTGATCAGTATGGATGTTCTTACCTTCCAGCAGCACGAGATCCCCTGGCACATACTCAGTTGCAACCTGAGTGTGTTTGTCATGTGCCTGTTTCATGGTCGCTGCAGCTTTTTTCAGCACCATTTGGGCCGCTTTGCGATGCGTCTTCATTAACTCCACAAAGTCCTGCGCAGACTCATTTCTAGTCATCACGACTTGGGTGGGAATGATGAGTTGTTGCCCATAATTCAGCAGGAATGGTGAGATGCCCATGGCACTAGAGGTTTGGGAGTTGTGGGTGAACTCAGCCATGGGTAGCCACTCAGCCCACTCTATCTGGCGGTGATTTATGTAGATGTGCAAATACTTTTCTACCTCCTGGTTGACCTGTTCCATTTGGCTGTCTGCTTGAGGATGATATGCTGTTGACAGATTACCCGTGATTCCTAGGGAGGTGTATAGGTCCTTCATAAACATGGACACAAATTGGGGGCCCCAGTCAGAGATGACTTTTCAAGGAGTGCCATGTAGTTTGAAGATGTGGTCCCTGAAGAGGATGGCCATGCCCTTAGCAATGACGGTATCCATGGTAGGCATTAGGTGGATTGTCTTGGAAAAACAGTCTACTACTACCAGAATAGCATTTTTGCCCTCCGATTGGGATAAAGGACCTATCAAGTCCATGGAGACAACTTCCCAGGGCGCCAACGGTACTTTGTTCAGGTGTAAGGGAGTGTTGGCTGAAACATTTTTGGCTTTGATCTTTTGACAAGTGTCACAGCTGCCAACATACCTCTCCACGTCCTTGTGGAGCATGGACCAATAATACTTGCTCATTATGAGGTCCCGGGTTTGTTTAACCCCAGGGTGACCCGCCAGAGAGTGATCATGATTGGCCATAATGATTTACTCTTGAAGTTTCGCGTTATTAGGGACAGAGATCAAGTCTTTTCACTTGACAATCACCTCCTAAGTTGTCCATGATATTAGTGACCTTGCCAGACCTTTCCTCATGAATCGTTCCAGCTTGTATAGGAGCTTTTTGATATGCTCTAACAGGTTGGTTGGCATGGCAGCATTGATGAAAAGAGAGCTTGGGAGGAGCATTTGCTGGGAATTATCGATGCTCACCCCCTTCTCATAATCTGGCCTCCAGAACAGAGGGTCAGCTGGGTTAGTCTTACCGAGTGGTGAGTGATCATCAGGTGGTATTCCTGCAGGATCTGCTGCCACCAGGCTTGACATTATGAAAGGTCCTGAGGATGGCAGAAGAACTCCAGATTCTTATGGTCTGTAAGGACCTCCACTGGGTGTGCCGCTTCCAGAAGGTAATGATGCCATTTCTTGAGCATGAAGATAATAGCCAGCATCTCGAGGTCTGCCATGTGGTAGTTACATTGGCCATCATTGAGCGAGCAGAAAATGAAGGCTATGGGGTGCCACTTCCCATCCTGCTTCTGGGAGAGCACAGCTCCAACACCTACTCCAGGACCATTGGTTTCAACTCAGAACAGGTCCCCATCCATAGGCATAGCCAGCGCTTGGGCCAAGAAAATCATGGTCTTGAGTTGTTTGAACGCCATCTGGCACTTATCAGTCCATTCAAAATCTTTCTTCACGGAGGTCAATGCATTTATGTAGTGGGCGAGTGACTTGTGCAAAGATCTTGACAAACCTCTGATAGAAGTTCAAAAATCCTAAGAATCCTCATAGAGTCTTCTTGGATATTAGGACTGGCCAGTCATGGATGGCAGTAACCTTCTTTTCATCCATTTGAACCTCGTTCTGGGCTGCCACCAATTCCAAAAACTCAGTCTCCTGGACTTCGAAGTCACACTTGTTGTGTCAAAGATAGAGGTGCTCATCCTGTAGGATTTGCAAGATTTCTTGCACAACTTTCCAATGTTCTTCCAGGGTGCGTGTGAAAATTATGATGTCATCAATGTACACAATGACTACCCCTCTGTTGATTAGGTCCTTGAACAGGGAGTTCATCATGGTTTGAGATGTAGCTGGCAAGTTGGTTAACCCGAAGAACATAACAAGCAGTTTGAACAACCTGTGGTTGGTGCAGAATGCTGCCTTCCATTCATCCCCCTCTACCATCTGAACATTGTTGTAACCCCATTGAACATTGAACTTGGTGTAGTACTTGGCAGTTTTTAATTTATCTACCAGTTCGGAGATCAGGGGGAGAGGATACTGGTTATGGCGGGTGATCACGTTGAGTTTCTGGTAATCCTGTACTGGGCAAAGTCTGCCGTCCTTCTTCTTAATAAAGAAGAAAGCCGACAGGAAGGGGGATTTGGAGGGGTGGATGCGACCCAACTTGAGATTTTTCTCCAGAAATGCATCAAGTTCCTTCTGTTCCCCCGGATTCAAGGGGTAGACCTTGCAATCCACTTCATGGTTTCTGGGGAGCAGTTCGATAGCATGGTCCCAGAGACGTCGCAGTGGTAAGGCATTGAAACTTTCTTTAGCAAAGACATCCTCAAAATTGCGGATGTACTCAGGAGTGACCTTGTGGAACATCTTCTTTTTCTTGGCTACGAAGTCTTTTGCTGCAATCTCCATAGCCGTGTTTCGCTGATATTATGCAATGTTCAACCTGAATAGCCAGTTGCCTTGTGACCGTATGGACCCTTCTTCCTCATCATTGTCCTCTGTATTTATCAATTCAGGCATGTGATCGTTTTTACACCTGAATGATATCCTGCCAGTCTGCCAATTTATGTTGGGGTTGTGCATCTTGAGCCAGTCATGGCCCAAGAAGATGGTGTTGGTCCTGAGATTCATTACTGCTAGTGCAATTTGTTCCTTGTGGTTCTGTACCTCCAGCTCTACAATGATGAATTTTTCAATCTTTCTGGCAGTGTTTAACGTACCGTCGGCATTGTACACTAGCATAGGATGAGGGAGGGTATGAGTGGGCACCCCCTTCTCAGCAATGAAATCCTGGTGGATAGAGGAGCCTGTGCATCCTGAGTCCACCAGGGCCTGCACCTGCACTCTCCCCCCGTCAGGGAGATGGAGGGTCATTTGAAGGGTAAGTGAATTGCGTTTCAGCTGCCACAGAGATGCTTTTCAGAACTTAGGAGACCGCTGTACTTTCCGTAAGGACCAACCAATGTCCTCTTCAGACAGCTTGCACAACTCCTGAACCAACAAGGGAGACACTTCAACTATTCATGAGTTGTGAATGAACAATTTGAGGTGACAAATCATTCATTGTTTGTCCAGATGGCGGAGCTGACACACCATCCAGGATATTGACCATGAATTCACAGTGTTCATCCATGAACAGGAGGACAAATCCTTTGTTGGTCATGGTTCCGGTACTTCCAAAACCTTTGTCTGCCCGAACTGTTATGGGGAGGGTCTTCACCTTCTTCACCAGGGGATTGGAGATTCTTTCCAGAATCAACTGGGTGACATGGGAAAGTTTGGTGTGAATGGTTTCTTAACAGGATCTTAACTTCACCCCAATAATCTGAATCTATAACTCCAGCTCCAACTGCTATGCAACTCTTAACAGCCAGACCACTTTGTGGGGCAATTCAGCCATAATGTCCCTTAGGGATGGCCATAATTATATTGGTGGCCACCAAGGCTTGGCCTCGAGCAGGTATTTCAATTTCTTGCACTGCATACAGATCATATCTGGCTGCCCCCAGAGATTCTTGTTGTGGCTGCTTCCCTTTAGCCGTTTCTCATTTCACTGGGAGACTTGTAGTGGTCTTAGGAAGTTTTACTTCCAGTTCAGTCTTTTGGTTCATGAACAAAGGGGCAAATTTATTTACGAACTTATTATCTAGCACAGTGGGTCAACTGATATCTACTGTGCTACTACAAAAGATGACTCATTGGAAGGAATTTGAGTCTCAGGAAATTCAGGAACAGATTCAAAATGAGGAGTGTCCATCTCTGCTTGAGCCATCAAGGCATGAGGGTTCTTAAAATGACCAGCACTCACTAATGGTGCAAGCAGTTTGCTAGAGAACAATAGAAGGAGCCTAGTAGTAGTGGAGCGATGGGAAAACTCCAAGAGGACAAGACTAGCGTCCTCTAGAGCTGGGGGTGTCCCTTATATACTATTCTACTGTGTACAGGTGTGCATGAAGCATCTGGTGATTGTTACGTTTTGCTGGTATCCCTATTCTTTTTCCTTCACTATGCTTACCTTTACCTCTACTACACGCACTTCACTGTTAGACCCCCGCCTAGTGCTTTCCTTTTCTTCTTGATTATTCATCATTCTGTAATGTTCCATCGCCTTCCTCATCACTGTATTACTAATACTTCTCCCTTGTTCTTTAGTATTCTTTTGATTACCTAACCTTTGTTCCTTGTGATTCTATCACATTCCTTTTTCCCACTTAGTCACCATTCTATGTGATTTCATCGCATTCTTTTGCTTACTTAATCTTCGGACTCAGGGTCTGTATAAACCTTGCCCCTCCTTACGATATACCTTAGCTTAGACCTACTTGAGCTATCCACATTGTCTCCTCCTTGAACACTCTCCTAGGAATGTGCCTAGAATCAGCATCCCTTGTCCTACCCTTCAACTCCATTGAGTAGTCCTCGAACCCTTGACCTTTCGTCCTACTTGTCAACACCGTTGAGTAGTCCTTGAATCCACGAACCTTTTCAAGTCTACACCTATCCTTATCCAGGGTAGTCGTAATAGTAATATGCTATGCTACATGAGGATCCAGCAAGGTGTACATGAGGGAAACATGTGTATCAGTACAGCCATACATGAGGTATGGGTCAGGCAGGCAGTGTACATGTGTAGTTAATGAGGAGTACATGTGTTGAGGCAGCGCACCATGCATAGGGGGTGTGACTGACATGTGACTGACATGAGGTGATCTAGGCTGCGCATGTAGGAGTCATGGAGAACACATGTAGGAAGTGTGGTAGACATGAGGTTACCATGAGGCAAAGGTCTAGACCATAGGTAGGGACTTGAGCATTAGCAGCATCGCATGATAGGGGCTAATAGATAGGGGCTAAATGCGAAAGTGCCTCTAGAAATTCAAGAAAAATAGGGAAAAATAAGGGAAAAATAATATGGTCTGTAACAGCCACCCCCTGAACCTCAACCACAAGAAGCTGAACCGCCGGCACCAGAAGAAGAAGAACAGGAAAAAGAAGCCAGAGGTAATGGGAAATAAACTCCGACAATACCATTCCTAGACTTGAGTAAACTTCTTTTTTATATATGTTCTAGTTTCCTTGCTTGATTCATTTCACTTGTAATCTAATCTAAGAGCCTTCTCTTGTCCATCATGTTGTTCAACCCTTGCCATTTCAACTCCAACACCTTCCTGGCTAATCTCCAAAATGCTGGAGATCCTGATGCCCAACTTGCATTGATCACCACTCAGCTGGGACTGATGACAGCATATACCATGCAAATTGAGAGTGACCTTGCCATTGCTAAGAATGATCTTGCTCAGGCTAATGCCCAACTCATTGCTATACCAACAACTGCCCCATTCTCAGGCAGAACAGGCAAAGTAGAAGAATTTGCTGATTCTAGTGACTTCAAAGGAGAAATCAATAAGTTTGAGGAATAGTGGCTTAAGATCCAAACCTATATCTCAGTAAATCCAGTTGCCATCCCAACTCAGTCATATGAAGCTGTAGTAACAGTCCTCTCTCAAATGGAAGGATCTTGAGCTGGCACCATTGCTGCCACTCATCTTGCTGAAGGACGTGCCTATACTTGGGCTAAGCTTGAATCTGAAATCACCAAACTCTTTCAGCCCAACATGAAATCAAATGGGCACTTAAGAAACTATGGGAAACAAGACAAGGAAGTACCTGAAGTCATGACTTCACGGATACCTTCCACAAGTACTACAAGGAGGTCCACTAAGATATTCCAGAAAGGGGGGATGGATTCAAATACCAGCAGATTCACAGGTGGCATCACCAGGTGAGTGATGACCTTATGCAATTGACAAACCATGCAACCTTGGACAAAGTGGTGGACAAAGGAAGAGAGACCCAGCCACCAGTAATTCTTGGAGAGAAGGGCTACAGTCCGAAGATGACCACCATGGCCACCCTTAGAGGATTAGTGGGCCATCTGGACAAGTTCCTGTTGCATTCCAACTGGAATGTAGAGACAACAGTGATATGTAGTAAAGATGGCCATTGTCATATGCCCAATCCTTGGGGGTGGACTGCTTGAAGAGAGGTTCATCTACTTTCATATGTAGCTCATAAGGCATCATGGATGAGAGGGTCGGTGATGAGAAGGATGTGATTTTGTTCACAAGGTCTGTGTTAATTATACTGATGTGGTGGTCAAAGGCATGGGAGGAGAGAATCTGCACGTCCACATTGTCCATGGACATGTTCATCTCATCACAATGGAAAAGGGCATCTGCAGGGGCCATTTTGCTGCCTGGGAGAGCCTGGTACTCCAGGTTGAAGTCCTGCAAGAACAGGAGCCACCTAGCTTGATGATGAGATAACTCCCGTGATTCCTTGAAGTACATCAGGTTCTTGTGATAGGTTTGGATGAGAACTGGGTGGGAAAATCCCAATAGATATTGTCATCATCCCTCCAAACCACAGATGACAGCAAGCAGTTCACAGTCATATATGTTGTAATTACGTTCAGCCAGTGTGAACATATGGGAGAGGTAGTCACATGACCAAAGGTCACCATTGGGATCAGATTGCATCAAAACTGCTCCTGAAGCAGTAAGAGAGGCATCCATCATCAGGGTGAACTGTTTGGTGGTATCTGGAAAGGTGAGGACAGGTTGCTATGTAAAGGCTAATTGAAGGGCATGAAAGGATTGTTTGTGATGCAGTTCCCGAGACCAAGTGAGGTCCTTCTTGGTAAAGTCAAGGAGAGGTTGAGCAATGTCCAAGAAGGAGGGGATGAACTTCTGGTAGAAGTTGCAAAATCCCAAGAAAGATTGGACAATTCCACTTCATTGGCTGTGAAGATGCACTTCCCTAGTTTGAAGTACATCTCATGCTCTCAGAATTGTTGGAGGATCTTCCAGGTGCATTCCTCATGAAGGGTGGGATTGTTTGAGTGGATAAGAAGGTCATCCATATAAATAACCAGCCACCCTTTTGCAATGTAATCCCCAAAGAAATCACCCATAAACACCTGAAATGTAGCCAGAGAATTGCACATTCCAAAGAACATTACAGTCAGTCCAAAGGGCATGATAAACATGGCCTTCCAGCAATCTTCTGGTTTAATCAAGACATTGTTGTACCTCCAGCGAACATTGAATTTGGTAAAAATAAAGAATCCTTTAAGTTTATTGATGAGATTGGAGATAAGGGGAAGGGGGTACACATTCTTGATCATATGGCTATTAAGGTACTGGTAGTCCTAGCAAGGATGGAGTTATTTGCCACCTTTCTTCTGCATGAAGAAGAAAGGGGACACTTGAGGGGATTTGGAAGGAATGATCTTCCCCAATTTGAGATGTTCATCGATGAACTCCTTGCATGCTGCTTGCTCTGTGGGGTTAAGCGGATATGTTTTGGCTTGTTTGGGTATGAAGGAGTCCTTGAGTTCAATCACATGATTGTATGGCTGAGAGGGTGGTAATTGTGTATCCTTCTTATGGAACACATCTGCATACTCCTTGAGTGTAGTTCATTTGAGTATACACCCTGTAATGTCCCTGTGAGCACAAAAAAACCTAGCCTGCTGGAGGAGTGACCAATGATGGAACTCATCATAGAGCTTGTTCTCTATGTGTTCTTCTTTGTCATGTCCTGGATACCATAGGAGGTATCGCTGTGCCAAGGCTCTGGGCTGGTACTGTACCAGTAGTCCACCTATACGATGAGGGGGTTATTGTAACCCATCCCTCTTTCCACTCAACCTCCAGATTGACAGTGTGCAGCCATGGAAGTCTCAAGATGACTTTATCTTTTTCACAGTTGAGGATAAGGAGGTCCTATCGCTCCTTTACTCCCCCATAGTCCAATACCATGTTGGTCTTCTATTGAACGGTCCCAGAGGCATTGAGCAATCTATTGTGTGATAGACTGGTTCAGGTTGTATATGGGTAGTCCCAATTGTCAGGCTGTTGTTAATTGATAAAGCAACTGGTGGCTCTGCTATCAATGAGAGCTGGGTTCCAATGATTTTGCCCATATGTTTCCAGATCAAGATAGGAATATGAATAGAATTTATTCTCAATCCAGAAATACTGTAAATACAGGGGCAATCATAATGAAAGGTGATGACATTGGTTCATCCCTTCCCCTTAAAAGACTTATTTGGCATAGGGTTGTCAAGAGGTTTATTGGTGTTTAGGATGTTTATTTGTTCATCCCAATCCTCCACAGCTAGTTTGTCTGAATTAAAAGAGAATCCTTCTTTGTTTGTGTCCTTCTCATAGATGGACTTTAGGATATGAAGGATTTAATTCCTTTTGTCACTACTGCCAAGCTTGTTCTGAGGATTGGCAATATACACCTCCAGTTTGTTGGTACAGGTTTGTATGAAAGAGGGGGTGGGGTTGGTGGTAACAGCCCTGGCCTGGGTGTTCTGTGCAGGGAAATAGATCTTCCCTCAGTTTGGATTATAGCGAGGATGGCCAGGGTGATTTCTAGAAGAACATTCTATCTTCTTACAAGTGAAGCAACATCCTTCATGCATGAGGCAAGCATGTTCAACTGGAGATAGCATGAGGTGATCCATATTCATAGTGTTGGAATCCCTGCAACTATGATTTCCTCTATAGGTGGCCCTGGACACTTTCCTAATAGTGCCTGGCTTGTAGAAGTGTTTGGCAATTTGGGACAACTTGTTGTAGATGTCCTACATGCTCTTGGCTGTATCCAAGGTGCCAGAGAGGATGAGCTGGAGAGAGATGTCCTTATTGAGTCCTTTGATGAACCATTCTGTGAGTGCCTTGACATCAGTGATCTCCATCCTAACAGTGAGGAGATTGAAATCAGAGATGTAGGTGTCCATCTTGTTGGAGTTGTGCTTTTTGTTAATAAGCACCTGGATTTCAATACAAGTGTGGGCAGTGCTGTCATAAGGGGAGAAGGCAGCTTTGAATGATTTGAGGATCTTTAGAAGGATCTTCTCTTCATTGGCAGTCTTGGTGTCCAATAGCTTGAAGAGCCAGGTCTCTGAAAAAGCTTTTTCTCATCCTTTGGACATTTGGTTGAGGAAAATGTACTTCTGAGTGGCCTCAGAGTACTTTTTCTTGTGCAGGTCAAAGTATCCTGCCATGGCCAGATACCATTTGTAGGTATCAGTGGATTCTCCTGAGAATTCCTCTGGAAGAGCGGCTTTGATTTCTCCTGCCATATTGTCACTGTCCTTGTCTTTATTGTCTGAGCTGTCTAAAGAGAGGAGAGGAGAGGGAGGTGGTGGTGGTGGTGGGTCAGCATCAGGGATGATGATGTCTTGATCCTCAGAGATGAGTGATGGGATAAAAGCGACTGATGGGGTCTCTGGTTGAGTGTTATGATTTTCATTCACCCCTATCTTTTCTCACTATACTTGTTCTCTTTCTCTCACTGTGTACCTCACTGTTCAAGCCCCACTAGGTACCTTTTTTTTCCACTTGATTATCCATTGTTCTTTGACATTCTTTCACGTTCTACTTCCTTGTATTACTAACTCTTGCTCTATATTCTTTCACATTCTATTCTATGATTACTCATTGTTCCATGCAATTCCATCGCATTCTTTTGATTACTCATCTTCAGACTTAGGCTCTATATAAATCCTCACCCTCCCACAATGTATTTCTTAGCTTAGACCTACTTGAGCTATCTACATCATTCCCTTGACTCCTTGAATTCTCTAAGTCTTTGTCCTACTTTCAAGTGGACCCTGCTTCTGTCTTGAAGTTCCTTCAACCCCTTGAACCTTGAACTCTTGCCTAGGAATGCACCTAGGGCAAGCATCCTTTGTCTAACTCTTCAACGTGGAAGAGTTATCCTAGAACTCTTGACCCCTTCAAGTCCACACCTATCCTTACCCAGGGTAGTTGTAACATTGAGAGTGGTGACCACCTGAGTGGTTGCAAGAGATGGATTTGGGTTGGTGACAACAAGGAGGGGGATCTTGGCTGAAGGGGGTAGGGCTTTGAGATGACCTACTGTAGCTACTCTTCTTCTTCCTTGGGTAGGGTTGAAGATAGAAGATAATGCAGAAGAAATTTGCCATTCTGTGTCTTCTTCAGTGAGAGTTCAGTCAAAGAGACCAAAGTGATTTGTAGTGAGAATGGAGGTGTTGGGCTAGACACCACCAATGGAGAGAACCTTGATCTTTTGTTACAGCTATGTAACAATGGTACATGTAGTATACAGTATGACCTAAGCTCTAACTCCTCTGAGCTAGACTTGGTGTGTTTGAAGGTGGAATTCCTTGAGACAATGACTTTGGGTGTGTTTGGGGTTGGAGGTACCTTGAGACGATAACTTTCTACAGGCAGGGCGACCACACTGGATTTACCTGGACTAGATGGGGCAACCATGAAGGGTTTGTTTAGAAACTAGAGTGAGGAAACCACAAGAGGTTGGCTCTAGACATGATAGAGTGGGGCAACCACAAGAGTTGGCTCTATGGGTATGCTAGGCAGGGTGACCACAAAGGTTTGCCTAGGGATGTGCTGACTAAGCATGAGACAATGAGAGCACTCTAGATGAGTGAAAACACAGCAGTTTCAAAGGGAGGATGGATAAGAGAGGAGGAGAGGCATACAAGGAGAGTGTGGAGCTTGAAAATACACTAGATTGTGTAGATCAAGGTTAAGTTACATGAAGCAGAGCTAGAACTATATATACTCCAGTAAGAGGAGTTTAGGGAAGGCATATACCAAATAAGGATGCTATAGGACAGGTGTCAGAATAAATAGAAATGAAACCAAGTGGAATAGAACAGAATGGAATGTATTGGAGAGATAAGGATGTAGTCGAGTGAGAACTACAAATATGTTGAGTAAAGGTATAGAAGAGTCTATGTATGATCTTACCTCAGTGAGTTAGAGAGTAACCACTGAGGTACGACGCACGCAGACCCTTGCTCTATATGGTAGGCTGCGTGTATGCATCTTATGTAATAGTCCGTAATGGGAACTCATACTAAAGGATGTAACAGGTAACAGAACGAGGATCTCCAACAATGGTATTATGGGGCAATGCATGAGAGAGCATAGCCAAGGAGAGGCAGTGTCTATGGATACATAAATCAAATGGATGAAGAGAAAGAGTCTTTATCAAAGAGCTCCTTCATCAGGTCATCAGGGAGTGTCAGCTCTTGAAAAAGCTTGTCCCAAGAATTCCACATGGGATGATCAAAGGTGACAGATACTGGGGAGGAGGGGAAGGAAAATGAGGTAGGGTTCGACTCAACTGTAACAAGAAGCATCTGTTTCCAGATGGAAGGTTTTGTCATTATCAGGATAAGCTAGGATAGGGGCAGTGGTGAAACGATTCTTAAGAAGATTGAAGGCTGCTTGCTGCTCTGCCTTCCAAGCAAAGGGTGTATTCTTCTTGGTAAGATTATTCAAGGGCTGTGTGACTTGCACATATCCTTCAATGAATCTGTGATAGAAGTTGGCAAGACTGAGAAAGCTGCATATACCTCTAACATTCTTAGGGGCTGTCCATTCTTTAATGGCTTTAACCTTAGCATCATCCATTTTGATACCATCATGAGATACTATCATGCCAAGGAATTCTACTTCCTGGACACTAAAGGTATTACAAACCATATTATTTTTGCCTTATTTTTCCCTATTTTTCTTGAATTTCTAGAGGCACTTTCGCATTTAGCCCCTATCTATTAGCCCCTATCATGCGATCCAGCTAATGCTCAAGTCCCTACCTATGATCTAGACCTTTGCCTCATGGTAACCTCATGTCTACCATGCTTCCTACATGTGTTCTCCATGACTCCTACATGTGCAGCCTAGATCGCCTCATGTCAGTCACATGTTAGTGACACCCCCTTTGCATGATGTGCTGCCTCAACACATGTACTCCTCATTGACTACACATGTACATGGAACCTCATGTAGCATAGCATATCATCAGATCCCTAGTACACACCTGTATACAATAGAATAGTATATAAGGGACACCCCCAGCTCCAGAGGACGCTAGTCTTGTTCTCTTGGAGTATTCCCAACACTCTACAGAGCTATAAGATCAACCTACTGTTCTATTGCTTACTACTTGCACTAACTACTTGCACTACTAGTAAGTGCTGGTCGTGTCAAAAGGTGCACTTCTCTGGTTTCAGGAACAAGTCATTGTTTTCAAGACATTGCAATACTTTCTTTACAATGTGTTCATGTTCATGAATGTTGTTAGTTTTCATAAAGATTATTAGATTATCAATATCATTATGCTCACCATTATTCCTGTATGATATACATATGTATCTCACTGTTCAAGCCCTGCCTGATACCTTTCCTTTTCTCCTTGATTTCTCATTGTTCTACAATGTTCCTTCACATTCCACACCCCTGTATTACCAATACTTCTTTCATGTTCTCTGATATTCTCTTCTTTGCTTACTCATCATTCTATGCAATTTCATTGCATCCCTTTTCATGCCTTAATCTTTGGACAAAGGCTCTATATAAATCCCTGCCTCCCTACGATGTACTCCTTAGCTTAGACCTACTTGAGCTATATACATCATTCCCATGAACCCCCTTGAAACTCTCTAAGTCCTCGTCCTACTTTCAAGTGGACACTGCTTTTGTCTTGAAGCCTCTTTTAACCCTCAAACCCGTGACCTCTTGCCTAGGAACACACCTAAGACAAGTACTCCTCGTCTAACTCTCTAATGTAAAGGAGTTACCCCTTAAACCTTGACCCCCCTTCAAGTCTATGCCTATCCTTATCCAGGGTAGTCATAACAAAAGGTCTAAGCTCTCCTCAAATGAGATTACCTTCATCATAACTCTCCAAACATTTTTTGACAAGTCCCCCCTTTGAACCCTTGCCTGTGGTGAGCTACTCCACCTGATTCCCACTCTAACTCCTCCCCTTCTCACTCTAATCAAGAAGACAAAACCCTCGACCCTAACATTCCTCTCCCTTTACAAGCCAAACAAAAGGAAGTCCTTCAACTTGCCCATTAGCTATCCATGGGAATAACACTCTTCCAACAATCCACACCTCCTTCCCCCACTTCCACCACTACCAACCCAGTCTTCCCTCTTCCACCTGCTCCTCCACAAAACCCTCCTCTTACTTCTTACCCCCTCACACACTGTCTGACCCCTAATGCCCCCCATGACCACGAAACCCATGGAACTTCACATTGGTGCCCCCAAGCACTTTGATGGTACCTACAAAAAAGCCATTAGCTGGCTTAACTCTGTACAATTCTACCTCCTCATCAATGCTGCCATCTATGATAATGACAACAAGAAGATCACCTTCACGCTCTCCTACATGACCAAGGGCTTTGCTGCTACCTGGGCCTCTACATTTCACCAGAAATGCTTTACTACCACTGGCATGCTCACCTCCCTAGAAACCTTTGATAACTTCCTCAAAGCATTTAAAACCGCCTTTGAACACCATGATGTAGTGGAACAAGCCATTCACTGGCTGTCCACCACCTGCATGACTAAGGACTAGTCAGGTGTATGACAGCCTCCCCTCCTCGATTATATCTCCATGTTCAAGAACAAAGTCGCCCAAGCCCAGATTACTGATGAGAATGTGCTTATCAGATACTTCTCTGCTAGAATTCCCCTTTTCCTTATGCACCACATCTTCACCATGAACACTGCCCCCACCACTGTCACTGTGTGGTATAACAAGGCCACCCACTTCCTAACTCAGTGGGAATGTTCCAATGAAGTGGCTTCTCGAAACAAGAACCCTATTAAAATCACCTACTGTTCCTATACCACCTCCTCTTCCTCATTCAAAACTGTCAATCTAGATGGTATGGACATCAACATAATCTGAGTTGCCAAGCTCACTCCTGACCGAAGGAAGAGGTGGATCAAAAAGAGTCTCTGTTTCTGCTGCCACAGGATAGGACACCTTAGCTCCGCTTGCCCCTCCTTCCCCTCTTCTAAGAAATCCCAGAAACACATTCAATGTATTTCTAATAACAAAAAAACCCTATCCAAGCTGGAACCCATCAAAGATGATGATGATGATGAACCCAATATTAGAAGAATCTCCTTCAATACTTTGGAATTTTAAATAAAGGAACTTGTTTGACACAAGTCTTCTCCTCTCCCATATGCTCCTCTGTACTTGTATCTTCTGTAACAAAGGCAATGCAGATCCCCATTCAGTTGATCACACCCTCGCATACCCTTAAAGTCATTGACTCCTGTGCCCTCATCAATAATGGTGCAGACATCTCCTGCATTGATTGTGAAATGGCCAGCACTTACTATGTAGTGCAAGCAGTTAAGCAATAGAACAGTAGGGTGAATCTAGTAGCACTGGAGTGATGGAAAACTGCAAGAGGACAAGACTAGCGTCCTCTAGAGCTGGGGTTGTCCCTTATATACTATTCTACTGTGTACAGGTGTGTACTAGGGATCTGGTGATATGCTATGCTACATGAGGTTCCAGCAAGGTGTACATGAGGATAACATGTGTGTGTTTCTGTTATGTAGTGAGGTATGAGTATAGTCACAGAACTTTATCTTTGGCCGAGCATAGGAATGTGGCGCAGTCTTTCTTCCTTCACAGCACTTCCCCCTTCCGTGACCTGCGTCCCTCAGAGCTGAGTTCTCAGCCGGTTTTTCATCCTTGGCATCCGGTTTTACACTCATTAAGCAACACACTCATCCCCTAATACTTAAAGACATCTTCCTGCACATACCCGTGAGCCCGTCGCAATGGCCGACCCCAACCTTGAAGTTGCCCCAGATTTCGCCAACCCAATCTTCAATGTGATTCGCCAAGGCCTACGTGCGGGTTACCAGGAAAATGATCAGCAAGTCATAGAATGCTTGTTAATTGCATGGGAAGCTGATAAGGTGACTCATGTAGTGGCCTGGGATATGCAAAAGGACACTGACACCCGAGCAGCGGAGGAAGCTGAGTTAGCCCACAGGGCACAAGAGCTAGAGGAGGAAAGACTGTCCTGGGAAGAGGCGGAGCATGATCAGCGAGAAGCAGACAAGAAGAAACCCAGGATGAACCCGTTCACCTTGGGCGAACCTGTCGCAGATGTCCTCATTCATCCCCCTTCGCAATACGCCCTGCAGAAACTAAGTTCTTTCGACTATGTTGAATTATGGTACTTTACTCTCACTGGAAGACTAGATGCAGCAAGGCACTCCAACAAGTTCCAAGCTGACGACACTCTTGGCATTGCCAGAGTTGACGACCACCTCACTGTGCGTTCCATTGCATCGGTCAGGGCTTCCCGCAACGTTATCTTGGATCATGACCTATCCTTCTCGGAGTTCCTCTGAGCCAAGAATTTTCTCCTCGACTACGCCAGGCAAGCAGACTGGCCAGTCACACACCTGGACGCCCTCGCAAAGTTCTTCTGGTTACCGAAAACTCATCCAATGATCCAACTACCGCTAGGTGAAAAGATCATTCTGACGTATGCCTCCCACGTCCACCTAAACTGGCACCAGGAACTTAAAGCTGGTTGTGGCTATGACATATCCATCACCAACCAGCCCCTGATGCATGCCATAGCGGATGAAGTAAGGGTGCTTGACAACGAGCTTGTCAAAACCAAGGTAAGCCTCCCTGTCTAATGGTTTTTGCATGAATCCTTACTCCGTTGCATGGCTTGTCTGCATGGCTTGACTGCGTCTTGTCCCATCCCCACCCTCACCCCTCTTCTTTCCATGGTGCCGTGGACGACGTCCCGCCATCAAACCCCACCCGCAGATGCTAGACTTCCTGGATAACCCAGAGTTGTCATCAAGCCGCACAGGGCGAGGACGCACATTTCAGCCACGTCCCGAGCGTCAGAATCGCAGGTACCACCGTACCTCGTAATCTTGCTCCCCAGT
>JBBPQD010000083.1:0-21226 GCA_038092355.1 Caloboletus inedulis
GGGTCGCTGGAGGTGGTAGTAAAGTCGGGGGGGGGGGGGTTTATCACTAGACACAGTAGCTGACAGATCCTATAATGGAACCCGAAATGCCGGAAACTTCCCGCGATTTAGAGGCTGTCAGCGCGATTCGGTAGCTTGAAGAAGTTCTAAGATGAGCTGCTAACATCAGCTATCAGCTCGGTTAGGACCTACGTACCGCAGTCAGTGCTGATGAGCTTCCCATGGTTCGCAGTCTTCACCAATGGCGGTCCTCCTGTGCGCAATCGAGCAAGTACCCCAAATCCTTCATGAGATGAGAGGTACCGGAATCCAGGATGGTGATGAAAGTATGAGGGGATGCGAGGCATGCACAACGATGGCGATGGCAGCGCAAGAACGATCGCGTCGATGACTGTGCTGCGATGGGGAAGGATCAGAGACTGCCAGAGAGGTGACCATCGTTGTGATTGGAGACTGCAGCAGCGGGCCGTTTCATCCTTTGTCGTCCTAGCCCTGCCACGTCCGGGCAGGGGCCTTGTCCTCCATCCCTCCCCCGGGCCAGTGGCAGTGACGCCGGTCATGGATTTCTGCCCGTGGTTTACAACACAAGGCTCCTTTGGTGTTGTTCCTACGAATCCGTATAGCAGTTGTCGGGATGACCTCTCCTCCAGTCGTATCTTTGCTTGTGACCGCGTTTGCGTACTCGGAGCTGGCTCCCGCCAACTTGCGTCTCCCAACTATCGCATTCACTTTCTCTGTGAGTAGTTTAGTCGCATCTTCAAAGGTCAAATTCGAGGGAGGAGAGGGAGTCGACGAGCTGACGGAGATCGAAGACGACGACGACACGTTGTTTAAGGTAAATTGATTCCCGGAAGATTTCCCATTCGACTCCGTCAGGTGGGCCTCGCAAGAGGCCAAATATCGACTCTTCTACCTTATATGCGAGGCCCATTTGAAGGAAACGACGTTGAGCATTTTTGAATACTCCAATATAGCGAATTGCATCATCGGCGTCCTTCAGCTTCTCTGAGCGCACATGTGCGCCAAGCTCGTATTGCGAGAGGAGGTCGTTGCGAGACTAATGTTGGCTGAGGAGTTCCCATTGCTGACGAGCAGATTGCGACTACTGAGGTTATTTTGCGATCGATAAGTGCCTTGGCTTGGGCATCGTTCGCCAACCAAGTAAGAATCTCGTCTCTCTCTCACCATTTGTGACGACGTTTGGATCTGCTGGGCACGTGGGCATGGATGAGGCAAAATCGGCGAGATTCGTTGGATTTGACCCGCTACCGCAACAAGCCCAATGGTCAATGGGGCAAAGCAGCCATCAACCCACGGAAGAGGGGATATTTGACGAAAAGAAACGTTCGCCCTGTCTGACTCAATCGTCAAGTATGCGCACACTGGGCTGGCAGGAGACCATGCTACTCGCCCGATGCACCTTTGGGGACAGACGGCTCTGCTAAAAGTCGTTGCGATTTGGAGGGCTGCGCAGATTCCCACGTTCTTTTATTATTTTTGACCAATCAAAAAAACGCGAGATTATTGGATTTGCGATCGAAGATAAAATAATTCCTTAGACTTAGATCATAACAGTGGTCGCTCTTCGACTCGGACCTCCATGAACGTGCATCAATCAACCGCCTCCGTTTCCGAAATTAATACTCTAGATGCTCTCCGAGCGTCTCTAATTGTTCACCCCCTCAGCTCGCACACGATCGTTCCTCGCACTTTTCAACTTGAAGCTTCACTCGCTATCCAGCTTTCCGCAAGTTGTGTGATCAGACCTAGACAGGGCTTCACCCCGACCAGAGAACCTGTGATAGGAACGCTGACAGCAAAGAATAGATCAATATTTGTGCCTACTATGGGACAATCCTTCGAAGTATCGCGGTACATGGCGAAGTCCTTTTTATCGACGGATTACCTCTTTGGATCGACGGCATCCTCATAGACGGGTTGGCCACCAGACTAATCTGTGAGGCCCCTTGCAACAAATCACATCCAAAGCTCATTCGATCCCACTCTCAACTTGATGTTTGCCTGTTCCTGACGATATGACATTTCAGGGTTGAATCCGATTCCTACTTACCTCTCAGCGAGGGCGCGCTTCTCGTTCTGCCTCGAGGCGTCGAACCTCACGATTTCCGAACCAAATATAAATGAGGCTCTTCAACGCGCCGCGGATTGGTATGATTGCGCTGAGCGACGCCTCCATCATATAAGTATTATCAGCCACCATCCCTTTTACCTAACCTAATTACTGGCGTTTATAAGCGCGATCTTGGTCCTCCGGCTCTTGTCCGAGCGTCACAAGCACGAACGAGTTCCTCGCTCGATTCACGATGGCACAGTCCGGGGAGGTGACCTTGCATCGAACTAGATACGAACGCCCTTCGGACTGGTGAGTCGGACCCCCTGAAGACGTATCCAATGGGGATTCCAAACCGAGACTTTACCAAGGAGTTCTCGATCGCCTTTAGCGACGAAAAGGATTACTGTCGAAGCTGACACCGACCCACTGGCAGACCAACCAGAGGTTTCCCTTGACAGTTGCAAAGCATATTACCGAATAGCCATCGGTGGACGAAGCATCTGCTGGCAGGGCAGCCCCCATGCACCCAAATGCACCTTCCTAACCTTGGGACATTCGTGGAACATGACGGATTGCTATGGTTGACAGTGATGTAAGGTGTATCACTTGGGGGGGAGCCGCACACAAATGAAGTTCCGGTACCTGATTCACTGGGCATATTGTACGGCGCGCCAGCTTCGGAGGTACCTCCCATTCGAGCCAAGTTTACTCGAAATGTTTGGTAACAAAGAGTCCCCACGTCGTCTGGCAAAACAGTAGGAATATAACATTGTGCATTCACGCTTACTTACTAGCCCTGGTACTGTGTTTCTGCGAACGAGAGCAGTGGTGAGTTTGCTCGCAACACCAAATACATGAGGGCTATTGGGAGGACACAGTGTTCCATCGACTGGTGACCTGCCGCTAGACACTCGCTATGGGCATTAGTTAATTAAGACATGCAAGCCCGCAATGATGGAACTAATATGGTTCACGAGTGGTGTGATTGCAACTTATCAGACAGTACTTACAAGTTGTTCAGGAAGCTATCCTTGGCTCGACAAACCTCCTCATTAAAAACACCAGCCCCGGACCATTCTGGACATCCTCTGAACATCACTCATTCTATCTTGATCGCATTGCTGTAAGCATATTGTACAGAAACATTGCTGGAGGAACCACAACAAGGAAGATAGTGTCAGCAATCGCGTATTGAGAAGCCACTGAGAGTGACGGAAAAATAAACACCTACCCGACCTCAGTTGCGACGAACTCATATCTGGCCAGTGATGTCAGTTATTACACTCA
Organism: Caloboletus inedulis; assembly: GCA_038092355.1. Lineage (NCBI taxonomy): Eukaryota > Fungi > Basidiomycota > Agaricomycetes > Boletales > Boletaceae > Caloboletus > Caloboletus inedulis. The sequence goes on from JBBPQD010000083.1 coordinate 3,362, forward strand.
TCGAATGTTTACAGATTCTAGATACATACAATCCCGGAATGACATTAGGAACCACAACAAAGACGGTCGGAGTGACGGTCACATTAGATGGTCTCAAAGTTGAAAGTTACTCCTAGTTCACACGGTCGATGCTAGAGCTACGGCCTGGCATGTCAGCCGGCTCCTCGGCCGTAATTCAAGTCCCGTGTCTCCGATTGGAATAATATGCAGGACGCTGCACCTCTCCACGTCTGGTTTCCCCATTTTTCATCCCTATATCAGCTCACAGATGACAGCCCAGGGCGTGGTCACTTTTGACCCCCCTTCTTCGCAGGCTGGTTCTAGCAGATCCCCCAAGATCTACTGGGACAAAGCATGCGCCTACCGCACGGATCGTTTTGTTGAGTGGTGCAACGACAACCCTACTCAACGTATGAAGCTCTTCTCCGACTCGACTCAAGATGCGCGTGAAGAAGGTCGCACGAAGAGTCAGCTTACTTCTGCAAAAAAAGGTATCTACTATGAACTTGCACAGTACATCTTTGAGAACGAAGTGGAGCTCGCCGCCGACTGGAAGAAGAAACCACAAGTTTTTGTGTCCGCTACTCAACGCCGTCTTTCGAGGTAAGTGATTTATTGATTATGCTTATGTGACTAATGAATAACTACAGTCTTCGAGCTAAGTACAACGAGCAAATCAAGCGGTTAGGTCAGACAGGAGCTGGATTAGCGATTGAAGATCTACAGAGCGGAGAAAGGACAAAGAGCCTGATGGGTATGATTTCCGATAACCTTTCTTTCCGTATCTCATGCATACTACCCCGTGGGCCTGGGCATAACAGGTACCATCCTCAAGGATTTCCCATGGTTTCCGTCACTGCACGGTTGGTGGAGGACGAACCCCGCCTACAACATGGCCTTTAGCAGCTCCGACTCTGGTCAAAACTTCGCAGCGCAAGCTGCCACCCTTTTCAACTTCCACCCAACCATGCTGACCTGCGAAGATCGTATGCCCCCCCTTCCCCAGGAACCCTTGTCTTCCAGTGCCACTTATCTGCCTGCTCTCCCCGCCGCTACTGCCACTGCCAGCTCCCTTGCCACCCCTACTGCCGCTGCCATGGTGCCTGTTTATAATTCGTTTGAGATTGAGGATGGGGAGAAGCTCAAAGAACACGATTGTGCCGACTTCAACTTTTCGAGGTATGGTCTGGCGGGGTCAATTTTTGATGACTCGATTTTCCAAGACCTTGAAGACGACAGCAACATTTCGTTGTTCCCTTCCGCTGATGTCATCGTACCCTCTACCTCTACTCTTGCGGCTGTACCCTCTGTGCCCGCCACTGCTGTCGCTGCCACACTCGCTGCCGCTATTTCTCCTGCGCCCACCACTGCCATCACTGTCACACTCCCCCCCCCTGCCGGCCCTGTCGTACATCCTCCCCATGCCACCACCCCTTTAGATTATATTTCACTCAATGATCCTCCTGGCTACATTCCACCCCGTCCTCCGCCACTGGTCCCTCGTGACCCTGTTAATGGGTTTCTCTTCTCCGCTGCCACCACCCCTGCTCCAACTCCCCCTGTTGGTCGTGTTCTATCTCATCCTTCAGCTGTCTCTCATCAGCCCTCGAGCGGGTTCCCTTTCCTTAAGTCAGGCTCGCCGTCCACACCCAATACCGACGAATCTGACTCAGACGCTGCCCCCGCGAAACTTCTCGCCAACTTGAATCTAAAGAGGAAGACCCCCACCCCGGAGCCGAGCTCTGAAGACACTGACATGAAGGATTGGTTCTCGCCTGCGGGAAGTTCGTCTACCTCTACATCATCCCGCAAACGTTCACGCGCCACTGTTGCTGACTCCATCGGGCAAATCACAAACAATTCGAAGACAATGTTCTCGACCATTCAAGCCATGCAAGAACAAAAGGTTCAAGAACGTCGCGCTGACAGGGACCTCAAGCGATGGGCACGCCAGCAGAAGCATACCGACAATGAAATGCATCGGGAACACGAGCGGGACATGCAGGTCAAGCGAATGGAGCATGAACAAATCTTGGCCAAAGCCGAGCTCCGTAAGATGGAGCTGCAAGTTGAGCTTCAGCGCTTGAAGGTTCAGGAACAGGCCATACAGCGTGGAATGCAAAGTGGTGAGGGTGATGAGATGGATATTTAAGCACGTTGTTTACCATGTCTTTTGTTCCAGTTGCTTTTCAGAATATCCTTGTTGTATTCATTCGTCCTGCAATATAGTTCCCCCCTTCCTCCAATACATACATATGTTGTAGAGATATTTGTTATGTATTGGATATCTCAATCCAAGTATTGCAGTAACTGCTGCATGAGTGTATGTCTGAATTGCTGCCCTTCTGTCCTGAGGTGATCACCACCAATCTGCCCACCATTATCCTCTCCCTCTCCCTCACTCTCTCCCTCACTCTCACTCTCATCCTCATCCTCACCCTTCTCTGCAGCAAATGCATTTGCTGAGGGTGCAATCCCCAGCCTTTCTTCAATGTCCACAATTATGTTGTGCAGGATCAGACAGCTTCGTACCCAAGCATTGGCATACTCCAGGTCTTCCTTGGTCTGGATCTGAATACGCAGATCACGTAGTGATTGAAAGCGGCCCTTGATAGATCCATAGAAGTGTTCTGAGCGGATACGTATCTAGCAGCCAATATTAAATTTAAAACCATTATATAAAAAGACATACTTTGGACAAATAATAGTTGAAACTTCTTTGAGATCTTGTTAAATTTCCATTAGTTGGCTTCTTGAATGGCACTATACACCATGGATGACAGCCATATGCACTGTCAGCCCAAAGCCACTCATTGGAACCAAAAAATTGCTCTGGAGAGCGTGCAATCCGAGTATGCTGAAATGCTGTTGAGTCATGAAGACTTCCAGGAACTCCAATGGTATAGTCAACAATCCGCAGATTGTGTGGAAAGATCACAACCTTAAATGCTAGTAAGTCATCTGATAAAATATAAAATATCACTTACCTGGTTGGAAAGTGAATAGTTGGACTTTCGATCAAAAAACCCTTCTCCATGCCAGCCAGGTTTTTGAAACAGCTTGAATGGTGTCCCATCAACACATAGAAAGCCCCCTTTCCACTGAGAGCATGTTCTTTCCTCCACATATCTCTGAGCCTTCTCCTTATCCCTGCGATCCTCTGGTTGGTCAGGATTAAAGTGGATAAATTCATCATGATGATGCAGAATAGCAACCATCACTCGCTTATAGCAGTTGTGGACAGTGCCTACAGAGACACCAGCCCACTCTGCCATATCTTGTGAGGTGGCTGCATTGCCATAATGACCTGCAGCATTGAGGAAAATGGCTAGCTGGATGGGGACTCCCAATTGTGGGTTGTTGGAATTGTTGTGGAAAATGGAATGATTTTCAATGAGTTTGACAATGTTGACAAAGATACAAGGGGGAACTCTCAGCTTACGCTGAAAGAGGCTTGGATTGTGAAGTTGCCACTCATCAAGAAGGGCAAGTTGGGGGATATGGATAGAAGGAGGGTGAGCTTGAAGAACACGTGCCTTCATGACTTCATCTTCAAGTGCTGTAATTTGCCCATGGAAGTCTACAATCAGTGCAAGTGTAGGAAGATCAGGAGAACTAGAGTTAATGATGGAATTGGACATAGAATCACTTGTATCAGCTGAGGAGGAGGAGGAGGAGGAGGAAGAAGAAGAGTTGTCACTAGAGGGTTCAGCATCTGAGATCGCCCCATTAAGGATTTCCAGATACACTTGAAGCTCTAGATGTTGCTTGGCTGTGGAAAGTGCATCAAGCAATTTCTGACGCTCAGAGATGGGGGGCATGGTTGATTCCAGTTGCCTGATTGCCAGGCCAGCCCTTATATCTAGTTTAAATCCACTTCCCAGCTATACTTAGTGCGCTTCACATGTTATTTTTTTAGGGGCAATGCCCAAATTAGCAGCCGGAGCTTAAAAATGTGATCTCACGTGCTCAACGGCTAATTTAGCAGTCAGCAGTAACCCGCGCGGGTCGTGGGAGGTACGGGTCACACCCTTGTGACCCATGACAGACCCGCACCGCATCCGTGGTATTGTAGTAGTGGCGTAGTCTCCTGCACTGTGGCTGTAATTCCATCGGCGACTGAAATATACGGGGATTCACGCGCTTTGGTGGCTATGGTCACAGTTGAGTCGGAGACTTAATTTCAAGTGAGTCTTGGTAAGCGTTAGTTAATTTTTGTGTTCTAATTTGCTAACGTAAACAAAGCTCAAACCAACTTTGAGACCATCTAATGGCTGCTCTTCAAGCTTCAAGCTTCAAGCTTTGGGTGCTCGAGCTGGGACGCGACTTGCCGGGTGGCGATGCAGCTTATCCCATTTGAGAACTACCTTACGTCACTGCACCTACTGGCGCTCTGATAGGGTCGCGTCTCTCCTTCTCACAACCGCCTTCGACGATGAGCACCGAAAATGAACCCCTTCTTCGGAGCGAGGAGTCAGGTCAGCGTAATTATGCGCACGATGATGCAGCGCAACAGTCTTCCCGACCTCTCCACATCCGTTCTGCCGTTTGGGCTGCATTAGGCGTAGTCTTCGTCGTTGGTGTCATACTCGCACTTGTTGACCCCGGGCATCTCAGAGATCATGGTTGGTCTGGAAAGCTACCCAGGGACCCGAATCTTGCCGCCCGGAGGTTGCTCGATTCTGCTCCTATCATTGTGCGTACCACTTCTCTGGTCTGCTCTGTGGTTGACATTTTGCACAGGATGGTCATATTGGTCGGTCAAAACAATGAATCCCCTAATCATTAATTCATTGCTTTATCTATATGATTCTTCAGATTTACCATATTTTGCGAGGATTGGTTGGCGAAACAACGTCTCTGATATCCCACTCGATGTCGGGGTGCCGCAACATGTCGACATTCCTCGTCTCCGAGAAGGAAAAGTAGGTGGATTCTTTTGGTACGCTTTTTATCGACCATTTCATGCTCGAATCAATTTAACTTGGATGCAGGTCTGTATATGTGCCTTGTGCTGAGAGCTCAGTAGAGGGGATGGATTTCTTGACCTCTACGTGGAGAGTGCGGTACGCTGTTCCTAACATTTCGTTGATAGAACTCAATTCAACAACCCGTCTTAGCGATACGCTAGAACAAATCGATGTCGCTAAAGGTTTGATCGAGAAGTATCCAGGCGTGAGGCTCATCTCCGTTCGTTGATCCGATCAGGACTAAGAATGTTTCAGACATTCAGCTATGCGCTCAGCTCAGAGGATATTCGGCAATCCATCTCGCAAGGAAAAATTGCAAGTTTACTTGGCGTCGAGGGGTCAGTCTGTTTCCATTTCTCATTGCCAGATTCACTGAGACCATTCGTAGAGGACACCAATTAGGAAACTCTATCTCGGTGCTCCGACAGTATTATGCACTTGGTGTTCGATATGTGACTCTCACTCATACGTGTCATAATGCGTTCGCTGACTCGTGTGGATACTTGACACAAATTGCTCCATTGCACTATGGTTTGAGGTGCAACGTGACCCCTCATCCCCAATATTGCTGATCGTCTGACTCATTGTTATCTAGTACTATCGGGTTTAAGCTTATTGAGGAGATGAACCGAATTGGAATGTTGGTCGACCTGTCACATACTTCCGACCTGACTGCGACGCAAGCAATATTACACTCGAAGGCACCTGTCATCTGGTCCCACTCCTCCTCGAGGGCTGTCCACAACGTGGCTCGCAATGTGCCTGATGAAGTGCTGAGTATGATTGGTACGGGAAAGGGGCAGAAGGACGGTATTATCATGGTGTGCTCCGCGCATTTGCCACCCCGTTATACTATCCTGACCTCTTGATAGGTCAACTTTGCACCCCAATTTGTTGCACCCGATGGTGAGGCTAACGTTCAGACCGTAGCTGATCACATCGAGCACATTGCAAGGATCGCCGGAAAGAAACAGTAAGTTGTCATCACTTCTGGAGCTTGTCAATAATTAAAACCTGCCCCGTAGCGTTGGTATTGGCTCCGATTATGACGGAATAGAGTCGACCCCTGAAGGACTAGAAGACGTATCAAAGTACCCTGCACTCGTAAGCTCTTCCCTTCCTTGTACTTCGGCAACCATCTTAGCCTCCGCCAGATCTCTGAAATTTATCGCCGCGGCTGGGACAAATATGAACTCGCGGGTTTGACGGGAGGCAACCTACTTCGGGTTTTCGCCGGGGTGGAGAACGTCGCACGCGAGCTCCAAGCTGCGGGGGCACCAGTTGTTTATGATATTTATGAAAAGAGGAAGGACTTGCCGACCAGACCGGAACTCTGAGCACGATACTGATTGTGATGTAGCCTTTCATTACAGTAAGATCAGAAGTAGTAGTTTAGTCGTGCCAGCTGAAATACACTTGTCCCAGACATCATTCTTCTCAGCAAATACTACGTGAGACCCCATATATTTCTATTTCTGGTACAACGAGGTGGGGTCGACCAACGCGCGTGGAGTCACTAGGTCAATTCTCGACGCCCAGCACTCGGGTGCCCGATGGACTATTTGCGCAATCTTGGCTCAGCAGCTGTATCAACCCTCGTCCAAAAGTCGGGCATTAACTTACCCTTTACCCTCGGTCCAAAGGTCGCCTCTTGCGAAACGTTATGGGTACTATACGACGCTACGAAACGTGTACTGTACACATCTCATCCCCAATATGAACTGACCTTACCAGTGCCTAGGACGACGGAAGCCCCGTCTCGGTCTTTGAATACGATTTTTTGCACCCGCTCAACAAGTCGACAGTCCCGCTCGCCAAGAATGCGCTGCGGAAGTTACGCACTATCCGGCATCCTGACGTGCTCAAATTCATGGATGTCGTCGAATCGGAGAGCGCAATTCTCATCATGACGGAGCGTGTCCGACCGCTGTCGGCTACGTTGCAGGCATGGGTGTCCAAAAATCAGCAAGAGCGACAGGATTGGTTGCTTTGGGGGTTGCATCGGATATCGGTACGTCGTGTATCGACTCTATACACTATTCTGTTAGAAAACACAAAGGTCGCGCTTGCGTTCATTAACGATTCAGCTGCATCAACCCACGGTAGCGTTAGACCGAATGCGATCTTCATATCACCCTCCGGGGAGTGGAAGCTGGGTGGTTTCGAGGTTTTGAGTAACCCCAAAGACGATAATTCGGTTCTCTATGTAAGTCTACGTTGGTCCGGTCGCGCCGGTGTCTAATTTGATCCAGACAATGTGTGGTATGCTACCGGGATCGATGAGCTGTGCGCCGCCTGAGGTCAAGAAAAGCGGCTGGTCCACGTTAAAGGAGTAAGTTTATCTTTCTCGCCTGATGATTCCACTGATCGTACGCGCAGCGGTCCTATCTCTGCAGCGGACAGTTATGCTCTCGGCCTGCTCCTGCACCTCGTTTTCAATCCTACCCATCCTCCACCAGACACCGCGGAACCCCCGCATCCACCCCCTCAACCCTCGTCTCGCGGCTCCATTCCTCCTTCCGTATTTCCCTCTTTCAAGAAACTCCTTAACCCACATCCGAAGGCTCGCATGACGCCGAAAACGTTTCTGGACACTGGCATGGCAGAGACGGCTAGCGAGGGTTCCGGATTCTTTTCCAGTAATCGATTAGTGAAGGTGTGCGCCGGCCTCGACAACTTCAGCTTGAGCGGCGAAGCAGAGAAAATCACACTTCTTCGGTGAGTGGACACCATGCCATGTGGTGCGAAGAGCCTATTCACCTGCAACGGATGCAGTACACTGAAGGAATCGGCCTCTTCGTTCCCTCTCGAGTTTGCCTCTTTCCGCATCCTTCCTTCCCTCGTAACTGCGCTCGAGTACGGAGGCGCTTCCGCTGCCACGATCGTTCCTTTAGTTCTACAGTTTGGAAAGGATGTTTCGCAGGACGAATACATGAACATGATCCTCGGACCACTTATCAGACTCTTCGCAAGCCCAGATCGAGGCATGCGAATGGCACTCCTCGACAACCTCTCCGACTACGTGGACAAACTTGACAAGAGGAGCGTTGTAGATAAAGTCTGGCCCAATCTTGTACGCGAGCCCTCACTCTTATGTTTGCCATGTTGTGTTGATCGGGATGGACCAGCAATCTGGGTTTACAGATACGGTTCCCGTTATTCGCGAAGCGACAATACGTGCAATTGTTCTTCTTTCGCCAAAGGTGTGTTTTGCAATTTACCATTGCTCACACTTCTGACAATCTTGCGGGCATGTAGCTCAGTGATCGTATTCTCAACAATGACCTTCTCCGGCATCTCGCGCGCCTTCAAAGCGACCCCGAGGCGTCCATAAGAACAAATACATGCATTCTGATCGGGCGACTAGGGCCCAGCCTGGGTTATAACACCAAGCAAAAAGTTCTCGTGCCCGCGCTCTCCAAAGCACTCAAGGATCCATTTCCACACGCACGAGTGGCGGGCTTGATGGCGTTTATGGCAACTAACGAATGTTTCAACATTGAAGACGTAGCTGCGAAGGTAATTCCGAACGTTGTAGGAGCCACGCTCGATAAAGAGAAGTAAGCATCGTTCGTTGTCGTGGTCTTGCGTTGACCATCGTCTAGAATCGTGCGGGATCAAGCTTTCAAGGCGACGGAACTATTCATGAAACGCTTGGAAACACATGCAGCATCGATGGTAAGATTGAGCTCCCTTCCTTGCCACGCTTCATGCTCATTGTGTTCGTTGTTGTATAGCCCGAAACTGCACTTGTTGAGGGCGAAGGGAATGTGAATGCACCCCTGTCTGTTCCAGGTGCTTTCACCCAAGCAAGTCTTGTCAACTCAGCCACAGGTGCTGCTGGAGCGTTTGCTGGATGGGCCATGTCTTCTCTCGGGAGAAAGGTAAAATCAATAGCATTATGCCACTTCTTTTCTTACGAAACTCCCTTCATAGCTTGCTCCGAGCGATTTACAGAGCACCATAGCGAGCATCCCTGACGAGCACTCCTCGATACCACGTATGAGTAAGGGTTCTGCGCTGATGGGCGCTGGTGCGGACATCCAATCGCGAACACCCCCCTTCACTGGCTTTGCGCAACCGAAAGGTCTGCAACTCGGTGGAAGTAAGACGAACGCGAAAGCGGTCGCAGTGCAGCTCGCTGAGCAGGTTGCCGCCGAAGAAGGTGGAAATAATACCTGGGGTAATAACGATCTGATGGACGTGAATGCCGACGAGGGAGATTGGAGTAAGCCCTCGCATCTATTGGAATGTACTGCGTGTTCACTTTCGTGTACGTTTCAAGGTGGGTTTGAGAGTGCGCCTGCCGTCGCAGTGTCGAAGTTTACTTCAGCGGCCGACCTTGGATTCGGTGCTTCACGCCCAAGTTCCCCGAAGGGTGCGTCGATTCATGACCTTGCGCGGCGACGCATGTTGACCAACCTCCCCAGGCGAAGATGAATGGGGCGCCATGTATACGCTAGCAAGCCCTTCAGCCACGTCGACTTTGTGGGGCTCACCTCAACCTCCTTCTCGTGCGTTGACACCCCAGCCTCAAATCCACACCCAAGCTCGAAAATCGAGCGGTATACCTAGCAAGCCATTTGCCGTTTCGCCCGCCTCTAGTTCTCGACCTACCCCCATATCATCACCGCCCCCGCTACCAGCAGATCCGGAGCCTGTTCCAAAGTCGACTGCGGGCATGTCCAAGGAAGACAAGGCGAGCGAAATGGCGAGGAGGAAAGAGGAACGGCGTCTGGTACGTGTTTTTCTCCGAGCATTCGTCTGACAGTCAGTCGAAATATGAGACTGACGATGGTGACTGTAGCGGATCGAAAGACTGAAAGAACAGAAGAAGAACGCGGCGTCCGTGGTCAGATAGTCCCTCGTCACACTCGGTGGCGAGAGAGTATCTCAAATCACCGATCTTATCTTCCTCGATCTAATTTACCCCAAATTACCTACTTTTTTTTTGCCACTACTAGGCCCCTTTTTACACCTTGGCTAAGCCATCTCGTGGTTAGGGTTAGGGTTAGTCGCTGCCAGTAGAATTTCTCCGAATGTATGGTGTTGCTACTTCTGGGTTATGTTGTCACGACAGACTATACTTTGACGAGTCCGTGTCATATGCCCACCTCTGTATAAAACCTCGGCTGTCCATTCAAGCATCTCTGATTTAGCTTATGACAAAGAACAACACGAAACACGATAACCCGCTTCCTATATACGACTCCCGTCCACCCCCATGGGTGCCTCCATCCCACCAATCCGCTGACGTTGGCGAGTCTCGCAAACGTCACACCATACCCGAGCTAATGGAGGGATTCTTCAGGATATCCTGGTTTCCACCCTCCATATCCTGGGCAAGATGAGGATGTTTTGTCTGAAGCTAATGTTAGGAGCGGGTTTATACTCAGTCCGTATGTTCAGGTATGTATAAGGAATACTCTGCATTGACATCTCCCTCACTCCTCACCAGTCAGAGATATCTGCTGTCACAGAGACTTTGAGTGCCCAATCGAATGCTGAGCAGGACCGTATCTTCGATCATGTTGCACTCGTGCAGTTGGAGTACATAATGGATGAGATATTCGCTCGCCGTGCTGAGAATACCCCTGCCATTCCGTGAGTTCACTCCTTTGCATGCGATGTGACATTCCGCTCATGACGTAGGTAGTCCTTGGACTTTCAAGATGCCATCCCGTGTTACTCTTAACGAAGCAAAACGTCAGGCTTGGTTCGCAGACCTCGCAAACGATGATGTTCCGTTGCACAAGTTTGGCAAGAGTGTACCGCACGGGGCGAAGGGACACGATCTTCTCGACTTGTTGCAGTTGAACAACGTAGCAATCCCCCGTGCCGTATGGTTTCTACGAGTTCTTGGTGCAAACGAGACGGTTCGTTGGTAGATGACTCAATGGTTCATAGCAACTGATCTCTTATTACAGGCGGGTCTACGGAACAAGCCAAACTATAATCCTACACAGTATAGCATCGACTGGACGAACGTCGTGACGAGCTACCTCAAGAAACAACTCGCCGACATTGCACTTCCAAGTGCCCCTCGTCTAGGACTGAATATCAAACAGTCATTTAAAGGCGTGCTGTCGGACCCAGACTCTCGTGATCGATGGGTTTCGCGTTTCACTTATTGGTGGGTTTTTAGACATAACGCTGTCTATGTGCTGATCCAGGCTCAACAGCCTCCAACTGCTTCGACCATTTTATGCAGACGGTCTTGTCGACAGACGCACGTTTCTCTTATGGTTAGTCCAGCAAATGGTGACATGCAATCTTGCGCAAGCTGGCTTCGTGGCCCATCTTGCGGACGAGTACTTAGACGGCATGCTCGCCAGCCGTGCGCTCACCAAGCCATTCGCCGACGCGTGCGTTGTCAAACTTTCAGAGGTCAATTGTTTGATTGTTGTTTCCTATGAGCTTCCCCTCATCCCTTTCGGAAGATTCGGTCATCAGCGCAGGGACAGCTCGTCAAGTTGGACGGATTGTTGGAGACCCTCTTACAAGTGAGTGTAACGTCCATTAGTTTTGTTGCGTGCTTATCCTTATCTGTGCAGCGAATCTGCCTCGCCCTTCCGGATGTTTTTGTCAGTCCAAACACCTGGGCTAGTCACTCGCCGTTATTAGCCTCAGTTTTATCTAATATTTTTGGTGACCATTCACTGCTTGGAGACCAGCGACAACGTGAGATGCAGCGGTTGCTTCTCGAAAACTTCTCGGACATTCAAAGAAGGAACGATGCAATGTTGTTCCGGAATCTTCCTCCCCGTGCTTTGGAGCGTCTTGGATCGATGGTTGTCGATATCCAGGTGAGTCCCCTATACAACTCTTGGCCCACGTAACTGCATCGTCTCCGCAGAAACTCAACTCGATATCTTGTACGACTGACATGTCAAAAATCAGTTTCTTTCCGTCGCATTCAGGTGATGGCTCGTCATCGTTTTTCACCGAAAAGCTTGACACGCTCCTCACCTGGGCTGTGACACCCCTTCAATTTGGACCGCATCGTCCCTCCGCTGCCGTGACTCTTCTCAGTCAATATTGCGAACGCACAGCACGCCGCGAACTTCCCTGTGCGACTTTGCACGACTACTTGTTCGATTGGCTCGACACAAGTGATGTAGCTGCCGACAGCGCTAACCTCAGATCTGTTTCGGCTCTTTTCGGACGGCTAGTCAAGGATAGTCTATTTGACTATGCAGTTTATATCCAAAGGCTTGTTGCACGTAGTGAGCCGGGTCTTTCATGTTCCGAGGTATGCTATCGAAAGTTCCGGTGTACTTGTCTTTGACCGGCTACAACAGCCAGCCGAGTCGGCTTCAAAACATCGCGAGTTCCTGCGTTGGATACCACTCCACAACATCACATTATCATTGTTGCATCAACGCAAGTTGATTCTATATGGTGCGCGCGCGCGCGAAACGCCTGAAGATCTCTGTGAGAGAGAAATAAGGCGGGAAATTCGAACCGTTCTACCAGTTGTATTCGGAGGTGTGTTATCTGCCAAACGGGACCATAGCGTGTGCTCACGTAGATGGCTAATCCAGGGACACTACCTCATCCATTCAGCTCTTTGCCGGCTTTGCATGACAAATGTCGCACAGCTATCCATGCCCCGCGTTTCGAGCAAGTCAAGGTGTTTAAGGAATGGCTTCTGCCAAATTACAAGAAATTTGCCAGCTCGTAAGCCGCCGCTCCGACCATTTTGCACACCCTTTTTGACCTCTGCAGATCGGACAAGTTTGACGAGTCGGTTGTTCTTCAAACATATAGCGTGGTAGTCGAACTATTGTGCTGTACATGTTGTTATGGTTCGCTGCTTGAGGTAAAGCTGATACAGCAATCAGATGTGCAATACAGCCTAAGTTTTCTTCTTTCCAGCTGAGCCTCTCGGTGTTGTCCCAGACCTCACATGCAGGCGTCGTCGCGGCCGTCGGCGAAGTATTCCATCGCTTCGCCACTGTCTGGACCTCGATGAATGCGACCAGTGGTATCACAAACGCCCTTTATTCTTCTCATGTGGTTTGGAGGAACCGAGGGATGCAAGTTAGATCTCTTCTGGCTCTTCTCGTTGAGATGGATGGAGGTCGCCACCTAGATGAATCTGCGAGGACTCTCGTGGCGGCAGATATCTCTTCATTTGCTCATGTAAGTTTGTACGACAGGTCATCCGGATTTGACTTTAATTTTCATTAGGCGCTCGCTCCAGAAACCGCTATGGGTGACACGGTCCCTCCGGTTTTAACAGAGATCCTACTGCTTGCCGAGGATTCCAAACCAGATGCCCCTTCGATCCTTGCTAACAGTTTATGGTACAAGTATCGAACGTCATTGGATTGGGGCTGGAAGGTTTGGGACAATACCGTGGCTTCATTGCGTCAAGTACCACACATGACGGACGATGTTCTCAAACGGCACATGATTGCGCTGCAATATGCGCAGTTCCTTTTGCACGTCGACCGGCATCTCCCTGCTGGCATTGACGAACAAGTACTCCGCTGGTTCCTCGGCACTGGCAAAGGCGAAATATTGGCGCTCACAGTTGATGCGTGGGATGTATGCACTGTGGTACTACTGTTTTTGTGCGCCCACGGGGCGCTCCCGTCCACGACTATCCTCCGAGGTCTTGTCTACCCCGCATGGACTCAGTTGGCAAAGGTCCTGTCTGAACAAGCGGAATCACTGACAACTTACATCCAGTCGGCGAACGCCCTGTTTGACTGTTTGATTCTGAGAGCAGAGCCTCAGATATCATCCACACTTGGGAATACCCTTTTAGACGTCCACCGATTTTATACCCGCCGACAAGACGCGTTTAGCGAGCTGCATTTTGGCTTCCTTGCTTCCGAGATGCCTACCCTCGTGTCTATCGAGCACAACCCATTCGTTCCGCAACACCTTCGTGACATGGCTAAGGATCTCCGGATAAGGACTTGCGAGAGTCGACAGTTTCGGTTTGCTGCATACCGTGATTTGGACGTGGTACGGAGGGCCTTCGAACAACCTATCCAGTCTAGGTCTATTGACGAGACTCTCTTTGAGCCGCTCGTGAATGCACTCAAGGTGATTCTGAGCGACTCAAGTGAAGGTGAGCATTTGGTGTCTTTGCTCTCCGTGTCTGCTGGGTTGCTGAACAAGACTCGCAGGCACAGACGTGAACGCATTTTTGAATAGCGGGATCTCATCCGTGCTCAGTCCGTGGCGTCTTGCCGCCACTGCCGTTCAACTTCAGTTCGGACTACGACAGCTGGGTCGAGCTATGGCGAACAATTCGACGAAACAAGCTGCCAGCGCATCCTTGGACAAGATGACTTCTGTTCTATTTCATCACTCGATTGCTTCTGAGGAAGCATGCTTCATCGCCGAGATGGTGAAGGAGATCGATAGTCCCGTGGCTGAAAAGGTTCCTTTGTTCACTACACCCGATAAACCACCCATTTATCAGTTACTAATGTAGTTCGTCAACAACGGTATGGAGAGCCTCGTTGAAATTCTCGCTCGTCCATATACTCCATTGTCGCTTGAAAACCTCGCAGAACGCATTGATCGTGCAGGGGAGATCCTGCGTCTCCTATCACACGTGATGGAACCTTTCCGTACGAAAGGGACCGTCTTTCAACTGGATGCCAACTGTCAAGAACGACTGGGCAAGGGAATATGCGAGACCCTCTCGGCAGTCGAGACGATGTTTGCTACGACGGGCACTGAAGAATCGAAGCGATTGACCCAGAGCATCATCTTTGTTGCGCGCTTGCTGCAATTTAAACTAGGATTTGGGGGAACTTGGAAGACTGCTGTCCGCGATCAGTACGAGATGCTGTCGTCCACACTTTTCCGCTTGGCTCTGGTACGTGTGCGTGTCATGAGTAATGATTAAGATGCTGAGAACATCACGGGGCAGATGCACGCGTCCGGGTCGTCCGATCTTGACTCCGTGGCGTACTTACTGCTTATTGATACGTTATACTTTGTGATTGATGGTATATCGCATGAATTCTTCGCCCCGTACATACTCTGACGTGCATACCGGTAGAACTCCACGCGCAGTCCAAGTCGAGCACATCCGACCTCTTCAAATACTACCCCAGCATCTCCGAGCACGAACTCCGGGCCGACCTCCCATCTGAATACTATCGACAGCTATGCACTCTGCTAGCACACCTCCCTCCCAACGAGATCGTCACGAATCTCGTGCATGCCCATCGTGATGCATCTGGTCACCTAGTCTATGGTGCACCCATCCAAAATCGACCTTGGGAATGGGTTGAGAACCTGGGTGAGCCAGCGGTGGAAGAAGATGCGCACCGATGGCGGGAAGGAGCATTCAAGAATGCGTCTTCGCTTTCCCTTGAGCTCTTTGAGGCGTGTCGAACGGGGGATCATATCCCCCGTCCCAACCTACTCCGTGACACTACCAAGCACGACGACCGTGAAGACAACTACATGCGCCTCGAGGGCGACGTACGGTCGTTCGAGGACGGATTATCGACAGAAAGTATCTACAGGCGGGATTGGCGTGAGACGAGGCTGGAGGCGTACCGTGATGGACAAGTAGATGGTGGTGCTTCGTCGATGGGGAAAGGTGATGGGTTGGACGAGGCGGGTTTGCTGCCTGTCTTTCCGGCGCAGAACCGCTCTGGTTCGACGGGAATGGGGTCGAGAAGAGCGTCACCTGCGTCATCGGTCAAGTCGAGGGGGTCCGCTCAGGGGACCGTGTCATCAGTGCGGCAGAGTCCGGGTTCGACGAATAAGATGTCGACGGCGACGGTGAGTGATATGACGGAAGAAGGGAGCACGACGATGAGGTCTGGCGCTGGGCACAAGAGAAAGGCAGATTCGGGCGACGAAGTCGAGATCGTCGAAGGGCCGTTGCCCACCAAGGTGGATGTCAAGCGGCCGAAAAGTGTCAAGGCACGGAGCAAGAAACGGTAGATTTGTTCATTGCGTACATGGTTTTTTGTTGCTTCATCTGCTGTCATGGACACTACCATTGTACTAGTCCCTGCAAACTGCTCGTGTAGTGCTAATGGTCTGTTGCGGGGCCACGGAATCCACAGCAACTGATCTACCTCTTCCCGACCGACGGTCCTAATCGTGCTTCATGCACTTTGTTATTTAGTGACCCAGATGTGGCAATAATTGTTGCCCCCCGTTGGCCCGACAGTCGCATCCCACAAGTTGATCCGAAGTTTCGCCTGAGAATGACTACATATGATGGTGAACACATTCAACACTAATACTAGTAATTCGTTACATACCACACATGTACAGTACCAACCAAGTACGCTAGAGTGTTTATCAACTGGGGAACACAAGAAAAATATATGCAAGTTTATCTATTAGCCGATGTGGGTGCCGCGAAGAAGTGATCAAAGGGGCCAGTCCCTCGTTGTCGAGGAGTGTCTTTGCGCGAATTCGTCTCACCCATCATCCCCGCAATCTCCATTATGAGGCCCTTTAACCGGAAGTCCTCCACAGGTCTGTTCAACACCTCTTTCCGGCACGACGGACATGTATATTCAGGCCGATGACGTCGTAACTCGGCGATGACCGCTCGTACGTGATGTTGTCCGTGCGGACCGTACGCATGCAAATTGGGGACCATTTGAATGAACGTATGGAGCTGTCCCGCCAAGGCAGCACGGTTACCGTCTAATTGGGGATTCGCTGCCATGTGTTGAGCCTGTGTCGTACTGAACCAATCGACAAGGCAGTCTTCGCAGAAAGAGTGCCCACATTCGGGAAGGCTACCAGCATATAGTCAGGGCCAGACCGCGCATATAGGGAGGAAGACGGACGTACGTATAGGGGCACCACATGGTACGTGTGCATACCTCACATGAGGTATATTCTTCCAGCCCCGACAAGACCTGTTAAGCACACAGATTAGATAAAATGAAAGGGGAAAGGATAAGAAAAAGGGCTTGCGTCTTTGTTCGAACAGTTGCGTTTAAGTTTGAGCTCCTCTACCTCTCGAGAGGTCGATACAAGTAGTTGCTTAGACTGTTTGAGCTCCTGCGGAGGTTATTGAGCAACAACACGGGTCAAACGGAAAAGGGGTGCAAAACACAAAACGGACCTCTTGTAACCTCTTGACAGTGCGCTGAAGCTCCTTGTTAGTCGTCTCAGACGGTTTAGCCTGTCTTCTTGCGGAGGGCTTCTTCGGCTTGCTCTCGTCATCCGACGATATTTCGAGCACATCGCCAGGGGAGACCAGTGACGCTGCATGTGCAGTCACTTTTTTTCTGAGGGGATGGTTGGTCGATTTTTTGGGTGGCAATGTTCCTTTGGGCGGAGGCTCGTCATCGTCGGAAGACAAAACAATAATTTCGTTACTAGGGGGCTTTGATGCATTCTTGGTACTCCCACTGCCAGAAGGACCTGCGCGGCGGGACAGATAAGGCTCACCCGACGGCTGTTGGGAGTTTGTGCGACTAGACGAACGAGTGACGGGCATGGTCGACGACGCGCTTGTTCACAGCAAGTCGAGGTTAAAATGTCGCCGAGGTTGGAATTGAAACCATTCGCGTCGACACTTATAAGCCACCACGTGACCATTGTACTTTGCGTGGCTTCCCACAGAGATCTCCGACACGGAATGCGGCCATCTGTCGCACCTAATCGCGTCTCCCAAGCGCACGCTTTGACCTCTCAAGCAAACAATCCAGCTTCTGTCCACCGCTTGCAAGAGAAGAAAAAGGAATATGAAGCGGTCGCGGCTCTCGAACGTGCCAGTGCCCTTTTCGTAAAGCGTATGGAGGGCCTTGCCGACGACTGCGAAGTCATGGCGGATGCGGGTCAGGGTGAGTCTGTGCACGCGTGGGATTACACGTCGCCCTTCTGACCGTGCCTGATCGCAGTCCATGGCCAAGTACTCGAACAGTGGCCCAACATGTTC
>JBBPQD010000084.1:0-21097 GCA_038092355.1 Caloboletus inedulis
ATCTGCAAAAAGTCTTTCACTAGCGCTTGGGTTTACGGGTCCAAGGACGGCAGCGCAACGGTGAATGGAACGAAGGGCGGGATGCTGGGGAGGACATAGCTGTGGATTGAGATGATTTATCACTGCTGAGCAGACAGGGCTCGACCAGAGCGATTTGCTTGTCATGGATGCATGGGTTGTTTAGCTCATTGGAGTCACAGGTTGCCTACACCCACGGGGCGGTGCTAATGTGCGATTGGTTGAAGATCCCAACATACAAGTAGTAGTACAAGGTGTACAATACTAGCTCGGTTCGCAACGCTTGGTTCACAATTGCAAGTATATCCCTCTTCGATGATGACCTTTCAATTCAAACAAGGTTGGATGGGTACTGGAAGTCCTCCAGCCCCACGAAGTTCTCCTTGATGCTTCTGGCAGACACAAAGCGATAGAAGATGCTAATGCTCCCTGCTTTGTCGTTTGTTCCGCTTGCGCGTGCGCCGCCGAAAGGTTGCTGTCCAACAACAGCACCTGTGCACTTCTCGTTATAGTACACATTACCGGCCGCATTGCGCAACTTGTTCGTAGCAGTGAGGAGCGCCTTTCGGTCAGTGGCGAAGCTACAACCAAATTGAGCCTATCTGGTTCTCGAATGGATCAGGGTTGACCTACATAGAACCAGTCAGAGCATAGACAGACGTATTGTCAATCAGTTCCAGGGTCTTCTCAAAGTCCGCATCATCGTATACGTATACCTGTGTGACGAGATGCTTCCAGCAAGTCCTACTGAGCTCGAATCGGATAATTACCGTAACTACTGGACCAAAAATCTCCTCAGTCATAGTTACTGACTGAGGGTCCTTTGTGAAGATGACAGTTGGCCGAATGAAGAAGCCCTTGGAATCGTCCCCTGGAGGTACAATAATAATCCATGCTTAGCCCCCAAGATGCGCACCGACTTACCATTTCCTCCGAAGAGAATTTCACCGCCAGCAGCCTTCGCCTTCTCAATATAGCCCAGGATCCTGTCGTAGGCTGGTCGGCCACTAAAACAAATCATCTATAGATGCAGACCATATGTGATAGAAATGAAACGTTACATGACAGGACCCATGAAGTGAGAAAAGTCTTGGACAGCTCCAACTTTGATCCTCGCGGTCTCAGCCAAGAACTGATCTTTGAATCCACCGTTCCAGACTGAAGAAGAAACATACAACCTGGAAAGCGCAGAGCACTTTTGTCCTGTGATGCGATCAAGTGTTTTGGCTCGAAGCCAATATGGATGGGGATGGGTGGTTTACCTTGGTATTCGAAGCCTGCCCTGAGACTCTGGAGCACCGCATTGCGGATTTCTGCGGACTTGTGAATGATATGGAAGTTCTTTCCACCAGTTTCACCAACAATCCTAGGGTAACTTCTGTATTTGTCGACATTCGCGGCAATATCCTTCCAGAGCTTCCTGAATACAAAGGTACTTCCAGTGAAATGCAATGCTGCAAAATTAGGATGTCCGATGGCTTGTGCCACGACCTCGGGCGGTGGCCCAGGCACAAATTGGATGACACCAGGAGGGACACCGGCCTCCGCGAGAATTTGGTAAATAAGATAATTCGAGTAGGTGGCTGCAGGCGAGGGCTTCCAAACCACAACATTCCCGACCAACGCGGGAGCTATGTAAAACCAAGTTCAAAATAGGACTACGTAAAATCTAGGTAAGGACACACCTCCGGGAAGGTTTCCGCCGATTGCGGTGAAGTTAAACGGAGAGACGGCTAACACGAAACCTTCAAGTGCTCGATACTCGACACGACTATGAGCGCATCAGAGGGAGGTCGGGCGATACATACTAGATCGACTCACTTCCAAGACCCCTGTGCATTTTTGGGTGGCTGTTGAGCATAAAGCTCTTCCACATACTTCACACCGAAACGGAAGAAATCGGAGAGCTATCGTACAAAATTAGGGCCAGATAATTATCATGATGGCGGCCGGAAAGCTGACGCACCTCGGCGGCAGCATCAACCTCAGCTTGCCAAGTATTCTTGCCTTGACCGAGCATGGTGGCTGCCATGAGCTTGTAGCGATATTTACCACTAACAAGTTCCGCAGCGCGGAGAAATATGGCGGCCCTATCGTTCCATGGTAAGGCTTCCCATTCTGCCTTTGCGGCGAGGGCTCCGCTGATCGCGGTCGCGACGGTGGCCTCGTCTGCCTCATGGTAGGTACACAGGTGTCTGGCATGATCTGATGGTATGACCTGCTTCGCCAGTCTTCCAGTTTTGATCTGAATCGCCAAATGTATTCAGCGATGAGTTGTGATCCAGTACTTGTGCCAAACCTCTTTGCCGTTGACAATGCAGGGTACCTCGAAAGGTAGTTCCTGTTCCATCTGTTTCAAGGTTGCTTCTAGGCCCCTTCGCTCCGGCGAGCCCACAGCATAACTCCTCTGTGGCCTTCTGGGTGATCGAGCAAGTCTGAACGACGTTCATATGCTTACCATCGGCTCATTGTCGACAACTGGCACTTTGAACGAGGCGAGCTGTGGTGTAGTCATGGTCTTCGGGTGTTCGCGAAGGTGCTCTTCCACGTCGAGCTTATGTATGGAGATTGATATCACTGGAACGGATCTTGCATGCGAACGATGTTTTACTATATATAAGATAACTGCTAACAGCGGTAAATCAGATTACGATTAGTACACATGCAATGCGATGGCGCCTATGTAGCTAACAAAAGGTATTGTGCTACGATGTCTGTATCAGATTAGAGTGTTCGGTGTGATGTTATGGAGTAGTGGTACGAGTGGGGTACTAGGAGTCGGACGGAAAACAAATCAAGTAGATAGATACGAAATCCTTGGGTCGCAATGTCGGATATGAAGGAAAGCGGCCGGGTCAAGGAGTGGAACAGATACAAGATCGTGGAATGGGGGACGGGAAATGATGTCTAACTCATATCGTGGAAGGAAGTTCGTCAATCTGCTTCTTCAGATTCGCAAAGAACGCGTGTGCGTCAAGAATGCTCCCAGCACACCGAATGCACCCCGACTCCTGTGCGACTCGTGCCAGAAATGGCATGGTGAAGATGACGTCGGTCGTTGGCCGTACAGAGAGTTCCTCCCTCGCCAACTTCTCGAATTCTTTCCACCACTTTGGTGGAACGAAAGCGCCGTAAAATGGCCCCGAACACTGCATGCATTTGACATCCTGTGGTATTTTCAAAAGGGCTTGCGCGGCTTCCGCACGCGTTCTATGGAGCACCAGGAGTCGATGATAGGCATGAGCGGAGATGTATTTGAGGTCATCGGACAGAGGACAATCAAGGATGTTGCAAGAGAGAGTGTGCCGCGAAGCCACCTGTGCTTCGTACTCGAAGTCGAACCGACTGGCGATGGCATACACACGAGTGGGGGTGTCGTCGAGGAAGCGGGGTAACAGGAGTTCTTTGCGGAGGGCAGCTATAGGACCCAAGAAGTCGTATTTCACGGATGTGGCGAGAAGAGCGGCAAGCTCGTCTAATGACGTGATCACGGGATCTGGCTCAGGGTAGATGAATTCGAGCAAAGCGCTAATGATGGAGCTATGCTCTGACACAGGAATGACTGGACGATGTTCTTTGCTGTCTGGAGGAGGCTGGGGAAGAGAAAACATATGTTCAAAGAAAGGAGAGGCAGCGGCCAAGATGCAGCGGTGGACATAAAACTTGACGCTGTCTGCAGACTCGAGAAAGACGTCTGCATCCTCTGAGGGTGAGTCGCGGTCAAAGACCGTCATGATGGGGGTGTGGTTGAGAGTAGCAATTTGGCGCAGTTGGGATGTGCTCAAAGTAGATTTATAGGCACCGGGGGAGTCAAGCTGGAGCAGGGTGTGGGAGCAGATATGGAGATGGGCTTGGAGAGGACTTGATACTTACTTGGGAACGTGTGGGTGGTCCAAACTCCAAGACAGGGGTGCATTGTGTTACAAACAGGCGTAAACAGATGAACACTCCGGATTAGGATTCACGACGTGGCCGACGGCGCGGCGCTGGTGACCGGGAGCGTCGGCGTCCCGGAGATCGATCCCGGTCTCGCTTTCGGGGGCGCGATGACCCAACAACCGGGACCTCAAACACCATCCCGTAGTCACCACGTCCATTTTCTCTCGGGCTCCGTCGATATCTGCGCGTCTCCTCTAAATCATCTCGACCCGCAAAGCCCCCCCTTGCTTTCCAGCGCGGACCTATTTTAGGGTCGTTGGACCATGAGCTGTTCAGCCGAGCCACAGACTGGGAGCTGAGCAGGACCCCATTAGCAAAGAGTAGGCAGTGCGCAAAGCATCCTTACAAGTCAACCCATATGCGACGATCGTCAACCAAAACATTCTGCATTTTAAAGTAAGCCTGTAGTGCATGTAAGGCTGTGTGAGTAGTTGGTGGAATGAAACCCAAACCTGCTCGGCGTCCTCTCGTTTGTCAAACTCTATAAATGCATATTGCAACGAATCTCCCGTCCTTTTGTCGCGGATTACCTGACAACTCATGATGGTCCCGAACCGCGAAAAAATAAGCTCCAGGTCCTCGTCTCGGGTCACCGGGTTCAGTTTGCATACAAACAAGACGTTTTCGGGAGGGCGAACGTTCGCAAAAGGCAAGTCGCCAACCATTTCGAGGGTCAGCGCAGATGCTGCCGCAGCCTTTTTCCGAAGTTCGCGTTCCTCCTCCTCCTCAGGCAAAGTAGCAAGAGCATCCTCATCTTCAGCAATCCTTGTGGAGTTATCCGGTGGCCGAGTCGGCGAAGAGGGTGGCTTGATAAGACCTCCCGGGTCCGGAAATGGGTCATCTGCGGATCTAGATATTAGTATAGGGTGACGCATGCCCTCTATCCACATACCAAGGATGACAACGTGGCGAATTCGAACGTCTTTGAAAGGACGTGCCTCTCGATCTGTAAAAATCTCATTGACCCTATCCAAGGTTTCCAATCCTTCAACTACGTGGCCAAAAACGGCGTGCTTGCCATCGAGATACTCGATATTGTCAGCAAGGGTGATATAGAATTGACTGCCACAACCGCCTTTGTCGCCGTCAATGGAAGGAGCCACAGCCATCGAGACAGTCCCTTTATGTGTATGCTTGAGTTTTGGTACGATTTCCGGCACGAAGTATCGTGGCACTGATTTGTCGTCTCCTTGAGAAGCTATATATGACCAGACTGACTCCCCGCCGGTGCCAGTAGCAGTCGGGTCACCAGTCTGAGCAAGGAAGTCTTTCGACACTAATGCCATGTGTTTTCAAGGACCGTGAAACAGCTTCTGAAGGGACTCACCATTGAAAAACGCATTCAGGTTGTAATAGTATACTTTGCAGAGTTTGAGGAAGTTCTCAGAGCTCTTCGGGCATAATTCAACTTCCAAATCGATAACAATATCCCCAAGGGATGTCTCGAACAAAACAGACATGGCGGGGGGTTGTACAGGAAGACCCAAACGACTGTGGTGCGGAGCGGGAATGATTCAATGGAGCCAACCAAGTAGTACTTGGCAAGAAGCTACGCGCCTTCGCTGTTGAAAATAGTACAGCCACAGAGTGTACTTGGCCACGGTAGAAATCCATCCCTCTCCACAACAGCAGAGGGGTTGAAAGCTAACCAGTGTCTAGGCGACTTGAACGATCTCATTTAAATTTCAAGTAAGCTGGCGCTGCGTGCAGCCACTTGGCCATCGTGAATCCATCGAATCTGACACCGTTTTGCAGCGCTCAGCATTCTGGCAGAATCAGTGCCACGTCTACATGTACTCCCCGGCGTGTATCAATGCCCTCTACTGCATACTACTGAAGCTCGAGACAAGGCTAGAGCGCCCCTCTGACACGTCAATAACGAATATATCGCCCCAATGTCATTCAGCATTTAAATATGCATTGAGTCTCCGTCATATATGCTTTCCACCATTCCAAGGTTAATAATGCTAATGCCCCACCGATCTACAATCCAACGCCGGGGAGATAGTAGTAAGCACGCAGTAGGTTCTCACCAATGCCACTCATGAGTCAGGCTCATGTCCTGGCTTTCCCATGTGCAGGGAGTATATATAATCGACGTTCTCCACGTAGGTAGCTCGCGTTTGCTTATAGAGACCCATCTCTGCAGTGTTTTCAAAGAACTCTGAGATCACTGGGGACCTCGACGGTTCCCTTTGCCTATACTCATATCAACGCCGTCAGCAGTCAACATCAACATAACTGGGTCGAAGGTTCTCACGTTGTCGACATCGAGAATGTCTGTGGCTCAGGGGACCAACACACGCTCGACAGCGCTGGGTTCCCATGCGGAAAGCAAGCTTCGACGCGCACTCACCTCCTAGATGACCAGAAGAGTATTATCCCGAATGTATCGAGCTCACGAAGAAATCACTGGTGTAAGTAATACTGTCATGTTTGATCACAGTCAGTTACCCGTTTACTTTCACCTCCGGCGAGGTCATCACTAACCTGTTGTGTTCTGCTTTGATACGGCTGTCAGCCATCCCGGTGAACTTGCTGATACTCATAAACGTCAACCTGTTACTTGCGTGCACGTAGACCAAACTACGGCTTCCTCCACCGCCCGCGTTCACCATCACCTCTCACCCTCCGAAGCACCAGCCCTGCTCAAACGTTGTTTCCAGATCACCAACCTCTGGTGGTTCATTTCCCATGTTGCACTCGACTGGCCCCTCGCGCTCTGTGATTCCCGCAGCATCAATTCGAAGAGGGATCGATCTTATGCCCGTCGCATTCGTTTATCCGGATAGGGAGGGGGAGCTTATGGTGTCAAGTATAATGAGGCGCACAAGTGGAAGTTCATGAGGGAGAGGGAACTGGATGAATACATTTCGATCAAGTGGTACCCCTTGTATTGCTTCAATGGGAGACTTGATCCTGACGATGTGTTACACTCAGTACAAGACGGGAGCATAGCGATTCTTACGCCGCACACTGGGTTTCCCCACCCGAACACTCCGGAGGGAGCACCCCTCAGAGAATCCATTGAGGTTAGAGTGCTTGTTTTCTATGACAACTAGATCGAATAACGAGTAAGGACGTTGGACGCGCGTACTACGTGAAGGAGAGTCCCACTATCTACTCACGGCAGAAAGGTCTGCTACATAGACAGAGAGCATCTGTTCGTCAATTGTCACAAGGCCGCCTGGCGAAATGGCATCGCGTCTGACTACGAATCAGGAGATTGCAGGTTCGAGCCCTGCGGTGGTCAAATGGCTTTTTGTGCTTTCTGTTCCAACGTTGTGGTACCCTCATATTTCAGTCCCAGTCAGCAGTCCCATGGCTATGATACTCGATTGCCCAATCGGTGGCAGCGATCATTAATGGGGCCGTATCATACAGGATGGCTTGTAATACGTGGCAATTTGATTCAACAATGATGAACACTATCCATACGGCCGTCGACAACCCTCAAAAACGTGGTTATGGAATAAAAAAAATCATGGCCAGCATGGGGGTCGAACCCAGGACCTTCGCGTACATCGGACTTTGCTCCAGAATGTATTAGCACGACGCTCTAACCAACTGAGCTAGCCGGCCTTGTAAGACACATTGGCTACTCTAACCATCAGAGATTCGAACTCTAACCCAACATTAGATTGCGCAAAGTACTGTCTTTGGGCATCGCTCAGCCGTCTCTGCGCTCACTAAAATTACACGTCCCTCGTTCCCTGGTCCCGAGATCAATGAACCGGGGGGTCTCGCCTGCAGGGCTAAACATGTTTTTGAGATGATAAAATACCGAGCGCAAAGAAAGCGTAGTTAAAAATGGTGTGTAGTGTACATGATGTCGCTGAATGTCCGTCCCTTCACCTTGCAGAATGGGTGTGGGTGCCCCCCTTCGAAAGCATCACACACCGCAATACCCCAGTGAGGTCCACATGAGCCTTGCCGCTCTTCATCACTGCTCCTGCTTTTGATTCTGTGTCGCTGGCTTGCCAAACGCGAACGTGCTTGGCGAGCCCGAGCCCCCAAACCCAAAGGTGCTGGGCGTAGCATTTGCGGGCTTGCCAATTGCTGATTGGCTCGGATCACCACTCGTCGCGAAGGCGGATGATTGTCCAAATATCGAGCTACTCGCACCTGATGGAATCCCAAAAGTGAACGAAGTTGCAGGCTTCGCCTGCGTGCTGGTCGAGGTGGATGTATTGGCGGCCGCATCGTTGAACGTCGACACCGAGTAAGATGGACCGAATGTGGTACTTCCAAGGGTGGACGCAGGCTTAGAAGCGTCTATGGAATTGGAGGGCAATGAGTTGTCAGAGGCAGTAGCAAAAAGGGCCATTGACTTTGGTCTTTCTGTGGTAGGGACAGACGCCGGTTTATTTTCTGTAGCACCACTGAATGCAAATGTTGGCTGTGATCCTTCTACAGCGCCACCGAACACCGAAGCAGGCTTGGACGTCTCTGTGGAGCCACCAAATGCAAACGTTGATTTCGAGCCTTCAGCTGAGCCACCGAATGTAGAGGGAGGCTTCGAGCTTTCTGTATTGCCACCAAATATAGATGTAGGCTTAGAGCCTTCAGTAGAGGCACTGAATGTGAATGTTGGTTTGCCTTCCGTAAAGGCGCCACCAGACATAGACACAGGTTTGGAGCCTCCTGCAGCGCCTCCAAACAAAGATGCGGGCTTAGATCCCTCCGCAGACTTAGAAGCAGAGTTGGTCCCACCAAACGAGAAGACTGGTGCATTCCCAGAGGCAGGAGCCCCGGCAGGTGTAGAGGAAAATGTATTGTTGAAGGTTGTGGTGCTTACGGATGCCAGCGTAGGTTTAGGTGGCGTGTATGTCGAGACATCACCATCTACGGCGACCGGTTTCCCGAAAAGATTTGTCGCCAAAGCCGAAGGTGAACTTAATTTTGAGCTCCCAAAGGTAGGTATTGTCCCGAACGGCGATGACTTGGCAGGCTCATTCGAACCAGCTGCAGTGGCAAAGACCGACACCGGCACAGCTGACTTCTTCGATTCATCTGCAGCTGGAAGTGTGGAGGCGGAAGTGCCATCCGTTGCACCTGGCGGTGTCTGACCGAATTTGAAAGTTGGTTTGGACTGGGATGCGGTACCTGGTGCCAAATTGAAGGCAGGCGCGGACGTCGGTGTCGTAGACAGCTGTCCGAACGAAAACTTGGGTGCCGATGATGTAGATGATGTTGGAGATATGACGGCGGATGAGGATGAAGAGGCACCCGAAAATGAGAAAAGGGGGGCCGTTGGCTTCGAACTGTCGGACGTGATAGCGGAGGTCGAGACGGGAAGAGGAGCCTCCGCCTTAGCAGCCGCATGGGTGGAACTAAATGTTATAGGTGAAGGGGAAGAACTCGAAGTAGCACCAAAAATTGGCACTTGAGATTTGGTTGTAGGGGGGACAACAACAGCGGGAGATGAGGTGGAAGAAGAGGTGTCTGGCTTTGCAAACGAGAACGGGACCGGTTTAGAGGTACTTTCAGTTGAGAAAGGTCGAGGCTGGGTCGTTGCGCCTAGAGTGGAGGGCGGTGGAGTAGATGAGGATGGTATGCCCGCACCAGTCCCCTTCCCGAAGAAATTTGGCATCGCGGATGACGCAACGGTTGTAGAGGTGGATGATGGTACTTGAGGTGGTTTCGCGAATGAAAACGGAGCAGGAGAGACCGTAGAAGAGGTTGTAGTAGGGGCAGTCGCAGCACTAGGGAAGAGTGTGGATGGGGTGACCGCAGGAATAGAAGTTGGAGGCAGCGAGAAACCAGAAGTGGTAGTGGAAGCAGCGGCAGCGGCACTCTTGGTAGAATCACTGGTACTGGGATGGGTTGCAGAAAAGAAGGTCGAAGTGTTCGCCTTAATTGGCGGGGTACTATCATCCGACTTCCCTCCTGCAGCTATAGCGGGTGCAGGGGTAAATGTGATTGTAGGAACAGACGATGGCTTAGTGCCAAATTCAGGCGCGGTTACACTCGTCGGTATTTCGGCCAATTTCTGGGACGGTCCCTGAGCCTTCTTTTGCCCCTCGACTTTCGCCCGTATTCTGGCCATCGCCTCTGCCTCTCGATCCTGCTTCTCCCATTTCGAGAAGTCACGGAAACCAGGACGTGTCGGGCTATCAGCAACACCTGGGAGTATAGGAGAAATAATGGTACTGGACGAGGCAACACGACGACCGAGGGTAGGCTGCAACTGCGACTGCTCAAAGGGGTTGATGCGAGTCGAAGCACCAGCGGGAATGAATCGACGCAAGGGACGAGCGGGGCTGCCTTTGACCGAGTCCCACAAAAGATTTTTGCCATTCTTCGTAGGAGAATCGGGGACATCGGGAGTCTTGGACCCACTCGACTCCCTTGGTGCTTCTTGCCAAGCCAGCTCCTGTCTCCCTTCTGCTTGTCTGAACTGATCTTCTGCCATCCACGTCTCTACGTAGATCTCTAGCGCAGCTGATCGATCCGGGTGTTGGGAATCCTGGGGCTGAATGGCGGGCTTGTGAGGGAGGTATGAAACTCCGATCTGAGAAAACTCACCATATGGTATTTGTTTCTGGCCTTCTTAACCAGAGTGAGGCGCAACCGCTCGCCTTTGTCGCCGACCTTGTATTGAACACCATCAGTCTCCCACTCGTCACCAACCCTGCGGCCACCACAGAGGGGGTCCTTGGATACACATGAATCCCCCACAGATACCTCGCTGACCTCATCGGACACAGCTTTCTTGCCCCTCTTCTTTTTGGAGCTACGCTGGGCACGTCTTCGAGAAGTCTCGGAGCCACCTCCCTCGCCTTCACTCCCTGGGGATTCAGCTCCGCGGTCACGTTTCTGCCCTCGTGCAGGTATCTCTCTCCTCCTTTGCAAAATCGTTCGACGCTTGCGATAATGCGATGCCCTTCCATTCCGAATGTCCTCTTCATCGTCACCTCCAAAGGTTGACCCTGCCTCCGCCTGATTACGTTTCTTGCCACGCGCCACAGCCTTGAGTTCCGTCACTTCATCTTCGTCAATGCCTTCCATTATTTCATCGACGAACTCATGGTCTTCATCACGGAGGCCATTAACGTATTTGGATCGCTCTTGACCATTCATATGTACATGATTTTCCTCGAGTTGCCGGTCCAGAGGTTCCTTGGGTGCTCGTCGGGGCGGCATGTCAGAGTACTGAGCGTACCAATCTGCTTGTTCATCTCCATCTATGAGTTCATCGCCATCTATGCGAGATTTTTTTATGGTCTCGTGTTCAACGTCGCTTTCGTCCTCGAAAGAGCGTTTTCTTGACTCTTCGTGATCATCGAGATTTATGACGAGGTCCTTTCTGTTGGAACGACGGACGGGAGGTCGTTCGACAGGTAGTGTTTCTGAGATAGCCGCTCGATGACGTGGATTGGGGTTGTAACGATCGGCGAAATCGAGGGAATGAACGTCCGGTTGCTTGTTATCATACAGAGAGGCGTGTTTTTCGGGGAGTCGATAATCATGAAGTTGTACAGCTACACGCGGTGCAAGCGCGATACGTGAAGATCCGTGATGAAATAATGAGATGAACCACGTTCATCCTAAGACGTCTTGATTGACTCACTGGTTTCGGGAACCCGTCTCCTCAGGCCACGCGCGTCTTTCTGTGCATTGGTTCGCTGATCAACAGCCGGTGAATTATGGTCCGACACATAATTGGTCGTCTTCTTTCGGTCTTGGGCCTCGCGTTCAAGGTGCGCACGCTTGGCTGCGGCATACGCTACAGCAAAAGGACGACAGTCTGAGTCGGGGATTCCGTGCTTTCTACGCATCGCTCTGGAAAAAATGTCAAAAAGATGTAAGTGCATCGGGATGTGAGACATACTTTCTGTACCTCAGCTCGCGATGTTTTTTGAGATGTTCGAGACCGCGTGCACACGCGATCCATACCAATAAACTGAGTCCCAGGAGTGTGAAGGACCTGAAAACAAAATGATACTGAGAGAATGCGGCGAATAAGCCAGAGTCCGGTCTTTGCAAGATGGGGCCGCCAAGGATGTCGGCGTGCTCGTCGTGCAGAGCCATCATCTGGGACGGAAGAGTCGGTTTGGCTGGGGGTCGAGAGAGAGGCTCTGCATCTGGCAGACCTTGTCGGCACGGCCCGTGACGGGGAGTGAAATATTCAATCGGAGCTCTGTATGTATATCATGAGACTGGGGCAAGGTTCAAATATTATTTGTTTTCTCCCTTTGTCAACGCCTTTGTAAAACGACATCACGAGTGTTCTGGACGCGTCTTTGAAGTTTAAGCCGCCTCCACTCGCCTTTGCCTAGGGACACAGCTCACATTGCTTTCGTTTCTTACTGGTGAAGTGGCAAATGGAAAATGGCATGGTCCACGCTCGAATGTTTAGCAAACTTGCATGTATGGGCATTCGAGTACTAAACCAAGCTGACACTGTATGTTACCCTCGTAAATACTGTACGGGTATTCATTCATGCCCATCTGCAAAAACTGCTTTAGAGCGGAAGAAAAGTTGTTTTACAGTGTCATCAATCATTCCTCAGTCACTGCCAATGTCTCGCAGACTCGCAGTTTGTTTAGTAAGCTTGGTTGAGTCTGATCCAATTGTAAGCGCGGTCACCCAAGTCTTTCCGATTGTGTGGGAACTTCCTGACCTGGTACGGCTTTTATTCGACCACATCCAGCACCCGCCGAAGTGTTTGCATTCCCATCTCTCCTCCTCTACCCCTCCTCTGCCTTCCTCACTTGTCTTCACCTCACAAACATCGTCACCAATATGTCCAAGGTCGTCTCGTACTCTGAACTCCAGGCAAATAATACCAAGCAAAATCTCTGGGTCGCCATCCACGGCAAGGGTGTGTAGACGTGTCCGTTCATGCAGACCAAAATTTGATGTCTTGACCAAACACAGTGTATAATGTAACCAAGTTCATCGACGAGGTATCACTCTCTTGCATAAACGACGGAGTCGTGGTACTTACAAGTCTAACGTTAGCACCCCGGTGGTGACGAAGTAATTATCAGCGAGGGAGGTCCGTATCCCAAGCTTTTTGACCAGAGACGTTCCTGAACACCACCATTGCAGGCAAAGACGCAACAGAGGCTTTCGAGGATGTCGGTCACTCTGACGAAGCTCGTGCGCTCCTGCCTGGCCTCTCAGTGGGCGAGCTTGAACAAGGCGGCGTAAGTAGAGTGGTATCGCGACCGAGAGTTCCGAGTTAAACTTTGGATATTCCCAGGCTGCAGCCAAGGTAAAAAAAGCTTCGTCAAACCCAGCTGTCCACAGTGCTGTCGAGAAGGGCTCGAAGTGAGCTGTTGTGTCTCTTTAATTTCACATCCGTTCAACTGACATTTTTTTAGCTTAATGTATTTCGTCCCTCTCACTCTACTGGGTGCTTACTTTGCCTGGCGTTTTTACGCATGAGGTGGACGTCACTATCCTCCAACGCAGGCAATAACTTCGCATCGCCTATTCCATATTTCAGCTCCCAGTACCTAGTTCTTTACTGTGTTAGATCTAAATTTTCTTCTTAAACCTAGAACTCGATGGACGTGTGTGACACCCCCGATCATATCGGTTTGAACTTTGAACTAAACCCGTGAGGAGCGGTGTCTTTGATGGAAACACTAACAACTTTGCCGATTAGTAGAAACGAACCAGTGTTTGGAGAGCTACGGGCGGACAGCCGCTGCCACACGCCTTGGCCAAGGGTGAGCCCATGAACATGGCGGTATGTTCATCGACGAGCTCATGGTTTCACGACAGCCCAGTCCTGTGACATTGTTGTATCAGCCTTCTAGGTTTCTCGTTCAACCTCACACAACTGCGAATACACCTACGTGATGAATACATGTTGAAATCGAGCCCGCGTAAGTTCCGCCTGGGCGGAAACGGCACCTAGCATCCACCGCAGCAAGTGCGGAACGTAGACCCACTTGTTTCTGCCAACCGCTTGTTTCTTCCCACCTACGACCACCAGCACCTCTGTCTCATTTGTGAAAACAGTGGATATTCCCATAGGCATCCAACCACCAGCTTCGACATCTGAACCAGATGAAGCGGGTGACGACAATTTCCGGGATTCCGACTCCTTTGAATCGATTAGTAAAAACTCACAGCCTCGAGCGATACCAGTTGACGGTCAACAATCCTACATTTTCATGATACCTAAAATTACATTCACGTGTGGTAATGATGAACGCGATTTTGGAAGACTGAACAACCAATAATAAGGTTACCCATGAAGTTGCGGCTTTCGACACCGAAACGAACAGATGGTGAGATGGTGAGATGATACAACACGCATAGGGATACGAAGGCAGTTGACCCACGCAGCCGCCTCACACGCCTGGAGTCTTCTGCGCATCCCTTTCGAGTCGTTCATCCTCGAGCTGACAATGAAACGTTCATTGTCAGACATCGACATAACTATTGATCGACGAACGAACCGCATACTGCCAAGAATGATCTCCGTGCTGCGCGAATTCGTTAAGTGATAACCTTGTTTCAACCAGCTGGGCACGTCTCACCTTTCTCATCTCCATCACTTTGGCGCGTTGAGCGTGAGTGAGTGCGGCCGCAGCAATTACGACACCGATAGTGAGTCCTTGGGCCCACAGGCGAACTTGCACGACCTAATCCCGGGAACGAGGAAGCTATTAATGACACACTTTATCACACACATCGCTGCCCGCCTTTACCTTCTGCGGCATCGTTGATAAACTACAGTCCCATATAGAAACCGCGCAATCCATCAGTACCTAGCTGACCAAGCTCAAAGGTACGAAAAGACGCACGGATCACGCATGATAATACTTCCGGCGACTGCCATCGTTGTCGCCCAGCTCCCCATGATAACACTCAATTGGTGTTTCGCTGCCCACTCCGCCGCCTTGTCCTTCCGGCTCAAAGCGGCCCATCGCTCACGTTCTTCGTGTTCGCGTTTTTCGAGTTGACTTTTTCCGAGTTCAGTCCTATGGCCACAGGTTACGTCAAATCTATTGTCACTAGAAGGCGATCCTGGCGCACCAATGCCGACGGTCAAACTCCAGATTTCTTCTCTCGGTCTGGACGGTGACAAGGGGTGCAACGATGATAACACCACCGAGCAACTTGATTGGGAAGGGGAAAGAGCGATAGTAACTCGATCGCCTGTTTAGGAGGTAGAAGGTAGGGAGAGCGATTCCGGTGCCTACGAGCCCTCCTTCGAGTGCTCCGCGAATGGTCACTGCACGGTGCTGCCTTCGTTCGTCGTCTGATATGTTACCCTAGGAAGCACCGTGAGGATGGGTCACAACCAACGGGGGGCGGTACCACATGCCTTCATGGCTGGATTGGCGCAATGTCTCCTGGCTGTACCGACTTCCGAGCCGCATGGATTAAACAAAATGGCCAACGGCCAGCTTACATGTGCTCGTAACTACATCTTAAATTATGTACCGAGTGAGACTGCATAGACAGAACTTCAGTCCTACTGATATAGCACTCCACGACAGACATTCTGAGCATAAACAGACAAACCGGTTTGAACCCAGCAATCCACTTAGAAATGATCCACTGTGAACGTCCATTTCCCTTCCTTCGCATCGAAGCTTTCGAAATGAGTCTCCTTCATTGACTTCAGCCGCTTTAAATGTTTGACCGCCGCGGGTGCCTGCTCATCCTTAATAGGCTCTCTCGTCGCCTTATCTGTGACCCAGCATCGCAGCAGTATGATCCTGGCTTTGACATTCAAGCCTGTCCCAGGCGCCGGTTTGTCTGCCTCATCGCCGTCGGGATACACGCTACACTCCTTGTCATCGAATCGCACGAGTTCGCCCAGAAGCGCACCAAGTTTAGGAAGCCCAGTGAGGTCAACGGGTTCGAGGAAGTGAATTTCTCCGTATCCAACACGACCCACAACCAAATCCTTGAAGGATGACAGCTCTCCATAGCCGTACGTCTTCAGTTTGCCCAGGTCGGGTTTCACCCAATAATCGCCATGTTGGAGAGGTGGAGAGGTGGAAGTAGCTTCGGTACCATTCGCGGCCTTGCTCGGCGACGACGGCTGCCCGAGAGTGAGCGAACTGTGTGCCGTGAATCGACCTGTTACATTGCGGGGCGGTAGCTGGGAGGGTTGCGCCGGCTTCTCTAAAGATTGAGTGGCGGCCTCTTTCTCTCTTGCTACGTCTTTTTCCCTCGCAGCTTGACTGAGGGCAGGGCTAAAGGTCACCTTTGCCGAACTGCCGCGCAAGCCTGGTGACCCAGCTCTGCTGAACAAGTCCGATGCTTCAACTTTCTTATCCAGAATCAACTTCTTTACACTTTGCCTTCCCCCACTACCCAATGCGGGACTCGCACTGCGTCCTAAGATGCTCTCCGGAGCTTCTGCGCGACTCGAATAAAGAGGGCCTGCTTTCCCGTTGCTGAGAGACAGGTTCTGTCCAGGAACACCAAGCACAGAAGATGATGCTGATGCCCCAAAGCCTCGAAGTTTCGAACTAGCTGGGGTGTAGTTGATTGGGAGGCGTGGTATAGGTGAGCGAGGAGGGGCATCTACGAAGAACCCTGGTTTCTTCTTTTGTTGTTGATCGATGGGAACAGCACGGGGACCAGGTGGAAGCATGGAGAAGATAGGCAGGTTGCTGGATATAGGTTCCGCTATGGAGGCGGTAAGCGTGCCTGGTCCGCCTGGCGCAGCCGTTGACGAGCCTAGAGTACTAGCACCGAATAATGAGGTACCCAGGCCGCCCATGGAAGGCGTGGTGCTGATTGTGGGAGCAACAGGTTTTTGTTGGCCAAATAACGGACCTCCGAAAGCGCCAGTACCAGTACCGGTGGTCGGCTGGGCCATCGTTTGTTGACCTGATGATTGCCCAAACAAGGTGGGCTGAGTACCCGTCCCAGTGTTTGTGCTTGGTTGCCCAAGAATGCCACCACCGAAGAAACCCGTCCCGGTTGTTGTTGGTTTGGGCGCACCAAAGAGACTCGTCTGTCCAGGCTGTTGCGTTTGGGTTGCCTGCGTACCGCTAAACAAACCACCACCTGGTCCGCTACCAAATAAACCACCCGACGGTTGCGTGGTGCTACCGAACACTGTCAAAACAATATTAACTAAGAACACAAGCAAAACTGTATAACACCCACAACCACCCGATTGTTGTACGGGCTGTTGCTGCTGCTGCTGCTGCTGTTGCTGCTGGCCAAAAAGACTGGTACCTGTGCTTGGAGTTATTCCGAAGAGACCTGTTGTAGGTTGCGTTGGCTGAGCCTGTTGCTGACCGCCGAATAGGCCAGTGCCAAAACCGGTGGTTGTTCCGGCTGGCTGACTATGCTGACCAAATATCGAAGGCTTTGCAGCATTAGCTGCACCTGAACAGTAACAATCAGTGGACGGTCCCTTGGTTCAAACGAACTGATCGTACCGAATGGGGTTGAAGCCGGTTGCTGTTGAGGCTGGCCAAAGATACTTGTACCAGTGGCAGGCTGAGCAGCGGATTGGCCAAAAGCACTTGTAGTGCCCGTACCGCCGAAAGCACTTCCGCCTGCTGTGGGGCGAGTCAGATGGAAAGTCGGATAATTGTGACTAGGAACCTACTTGATTGACCAAAGGTGTTTGTAAATCCTGTAGCAGGCTTTGGTGGTCCGAATGCACTTGGGCCACCGAACATACCAGTACCGGTGCCTGCAGCCGGTTGCTGTTGAGGCTGACCAAAGGCACCAAAGGCAGAGGTTTGTTGCTGTTGAGGCTGCACGAACGCAGAACCTGCGTCAAAGGCAGTGCCGGTACTTGTGCCCGTGGCAGGCCGTTGTTGTCCAAAGGTTCCGAATGCGCCAGTAACAGGTTGAGTCGTACTAGTCCCAAATCCGCCAGTAGCAGCACCCCCGAATATCGAACCAGTCGTAGGCTGTTGGGTCGTGGTTGGTGCCCCGAAAATACCGGTTGTTTGTGTGGCAGGAGCTCCAAATGACGCTTGGCCGAATGCACCAGCTGTCTTACGATTTTGTTGATAGTCTTGCAAGCGTAATTCCTAATTTGCGATACTCAACAACTGCGTGCCGAATGGAAGTAAAATATCAGGTTGCGTTGACCTACCTCTAAAGATGTACCCCTATAGGCTGGGGTAGCTGTAATCGTTTGGTATTGGAGGGTGGTACTTGGGTTTGAAGGATCTTTTTCGCTGAAGACAGAATAAACTGGTGTAGACGTGCCTGTCGTCACAGGTGGTGGATTGGTGTCTGTACTTGCTATTGGAAGGTGTAAGCCGGGATAAGGTCTCATAGATATGATGCAGCGTACTTGCAGGAGTGGCACCAAAGGTCGTCGCAGGCTTCGGCTGCCCAAAAAGCGAACTACCAGCACCAAAAGCGCTCACCGTACTCGGAGCGGTGGATCCGAAAACATGAGTTCCTGACGTTCCAGCAGCAGTAGTCCCGCCAAATCCAGTCCCACCCCCACCGAATGTAGAAGTACCTCCTCCGAACGCACCAAATCCAGTGGTTGGTTTAGGAGCACCGAAAGCAGAAGTGCCGGTGGAGGCAGCGGGATTTTGACCAAATGCACCTAGCAGTAGGATGTTGCGTGAGCACTAGAATCGACATGGAAAAGCGAACAAACCAAAGGCGGAGGTTCCAGTGTTACTCGTTCCAAGGTTTCCAAACATTGGGTTCGCTGCTGGCTGCTGTTGCTGGCCAAATGCGTTGGTTGAACCAAAAGCTGTACTCGGTTGATTAAAGGTGCGAAAAGAACAAGGTTGTAAATGACTTGTCTTACCCCCGGTTCCGAAAGCGCTTGGTTGACCAAAAGCGGAACCTTGAGTCTGCTGTTGGTTCTGCTGAGGATTAGCCCAGGAAGACTGCACCGTGTTCGATCCAAACATTGCGATGAAACAAGATACAATATGGGCCGCTCGTCGTCGCTGGTGTCCCCAAAGGTTGTGCGTGAGCGACTTGGATGCGGAGTTTATATATTTCATATTCCGATGGCACGTCGCGTATTTGGTATGTAGTTCCCGCGATCATTGTGTACCAAAAAATAGCCTTACGCTGCGACAGTGAGCAAAGGGTAGTAGACGTCGCGATGTCAGGCAAAGCGGACGGGCATAAACGAAAACCGACGTTTAACACGATCGAACGCGAGGAATCTTTCAAAAAACCGCTAAAAAATTCATCCACGTACCCAATTCTCAATGAATTTGTCACACCCCATATCGAGTCTTTCAATGCTCTCTTCGACGACTCCGGGCTACCCAAGGGTGATGGTGACGGGAAGGGGTTGCTATCCATCGCCCTTGAGGATATAGGGGAACGTGTTGTGTTTGATGGGACCGGACAAATTGGCACAGAAAGCGGTCAGGCAGGCTGGGGCAATCGCCTGAGCAGTGAGTGAACTACGTCCACGCAGAGGTTCGCTTCATGATTTGCGATGTCGTCAGTTTGGGTCGAGGAGGTATCAATTGCGCCTCCCAGAGTCTCAGATCGTGAAACTTGGAGTACGGAGCGAAGAGTTTACCCTTCAGAGGTATCTCCACCCCTTTGTCTCTTATGTTGTTTTCTGATTTGGACTACTATGGCAGGCCCGTGAACGACTCACATCCTATAGAGGTCGCATGCAGGCCAAGGTCTGCTGGACAATAAACGGGGATACACATTCAGATCAATGTGTTATGCGAGATTGTGGCCTCGTCCCAATCATGGTTCGAGTAAGAGTCACGTTCTTCATCCACGTGTATCGGTTATTTGACTCATCTCAGTCGATTCGATGCAACTTGCGTGGTCTTCCATCTTCCGAACTTGTTCGGCGACATGAAGAGCCAGAAGAATTTGGTGGTTACTTCATCATCAACGGGAACGAGAGGCTTATCCGATACCTTATTGTTCCTCGTCGAAACCATGTTATATCGCTCCTCCGCCCCTCCTTTACTAACCGTGGCCCGTCTTATACCCAGTATGCCATCCAAATTCGTTGCGCCAGATCTGACCAGTCTAGTGTCACCAATACCCTTCATTACCTCTCCAACGGGAGTGCTATGCTCCGCTTCAGCTGGCGAAAACAGGAATACGTCATCCCCATTATGTTGGTTCTCAAAGCACTCATCGGTGCTTCCGACCGAGAGATATTCGAACACGTTACGATGCAAGATTATGAGAACACCTTCTTGACCGATCGCGTCGAGTTGCTCCTGCGTAGCTTCAAAATGTACAGCCTATATACGGGGGATCAGTGTCTGGAATATTTGGGTGACAAATTCCGTGTTATATTGGGCATGCCAGAGGACTGGAACAACCGAATACTCGGCGCGTGGTTGATTCGAAAGATGGTTTTGGTCCATCTTGAAGAACCTCGTGATAAATTCCGGATGCTGGTGTGAGTTTCCCCGTATTGGCGCTGGTGTCCGCTGACCTCAGGCTCAGCTACATGCTGCGCAAGCTGTATGCGTTGGTGTCTGGATCATGCTCTGCAGATAACCCAGATTCACCACAGCACCAAGAGGTCCTCCTCCCGGGATACTTGTATGGCATGATCATTAAAGAACGCCTTGAGGAGGTTCTCAATCAAGTTCGTAATCAGATCGCCACAGATGTCCGAAGAGCTGAGTCTCCACCCGACTTTTTGGATAGTGGGTTGCCATTTTACACTCCGTTGTCCGAAATTCATGGTTGGTGCAGAGCGGTACATCACGAAAGTTATTCAGAAGGTCAATTGGGACATTGGGTCAAGGATGTCCAATTTCCTTGCGACTGGAAACCTGATTTCTCCCTCGGGTCTCGACCTGCAACAAGCCTCAGGTTTCACTATTGTCGCTGAAAAGCTCAACTGGTCACGCTATATCAGCCATTTTAGATGCATACACCGCGGTGCATTTTTTGCAGAGCTCAAAACAACTACTGTGCGAAAGCTTCTCCCAGAAGCATGGGGTGAGTGTACCCGTCTAGGCATGTCTGTACGCGGCTAGATAATCATCTTGACTAGGTTTTCTTTGTCCCGTTCACACACCTGATGGTTCCCCATGCGGCCTCCTGAACCACCTCTCCCGGACCTGTCGCATCATCACTACCCCTCTTGCTGTCACTCACATTCCCGGGCTCCTCGCCGCTCACGGCATGACCCAACCTTTCTCATCCTTTGTGGATGGTCGCAAAAACATCTGTGTTCAGCTTGATGGCCGCGTTATTGGCTGGGCTCGG